>BMAU01001492.1:0-71827 GCA_019973935.1 Trichonephila clavipes | reverse complement strand
AGGTGGCAATTAGTACTTCCTCGATCTCGTATCCCAGAGGTACTCAAAGAATTGCATGGCAGCCCAACAGGAGGTCATTTCGGCGTCATGAAAACTTTGCACCGAGTTCGAGAGCGATTCTGCTGGGGTAAAGTGAGAGCTGACGTGGAACAGTGGTGCAAGTCCTGTGATGCCTGTTCAGCTAGGAAGGGCCAAAGATACGTAGCCGAGGGAAGCTGCATCGCTACAATGTTGGAGCACCCTTCGAACGTATCGCTTTCGATATCCTGGGACCTCTGCCAAGGACTGCGTCTGGTAATAAGTACCTACTTGTTTTGTCATTGACTACTTCACGAAATGGCCCGAAGTGTACCCCATTCCGGATCAGGAAGCCCCCACCGTAGCGGAGGCTGTAGTGCAGCACTGGATATCGAGATATAGGGTACCTCTTCAACTTCATTCCGATCAGGGAAGAAATTTCGTCTCTGCGGTATTGAAGGGGGTCTGTGAACTACTCGGAATTGACAAGACCAAGACCACACCTTTGCACCCACAGTCAGATGGCATGGTGGAGAGGTTTAATCGTACCATCCTGAATAACCTCTCACTGATGGTCTCCAAGAACCAACAAGACTGGGACCAGAAAGTTCCTCTCTTTCTGCTAGCGTACCGCAGCGCCGTTCACGAGACTACCGGATATTCACCATCCCAGATGCTTTTTGGCCGAGATCTTCGTCTCCCTTGTGACCTGCTGTTTGGTCGCCCTCCGGATACACCTTCATCGCCTGAGGAGTACGTGCAGAATCTCCAGGCACGTTTTGAAGATGTACACAATTTGGCTAGAGAACGGATCAACCTGAGGACGGAGAAGATGAAGACTCGGTACGACACAAAAGCCACAGGACATCAATTCAAGGAAGGTGACAAGGTGTGGTTCTACAACCCGACTCGACGCAAAGGACTTTCTCCTAAGCTACAATCGCATTGGGACGGTCCTTATACAATTTTAAAGATAATAAACGACGTCGTAATCCGGATCCGTAAGTCAACGAATTCGAAGCCTAGAGTCGTTCATTACGACAGGCTTGCCCATATTATGGCCATAATTCTTAGTGTGTCAATTATCGTGTAATTTATTTTGACCATGGTCTTGTATAAATAAGTTAGTGTGTAAATAATCTTGTAAATAATTTTGTATATTGTTTTGTAAGTGCTTATTTTCTACTATGCATTACGTGTTTATTTTGTACTATGCATTAGGTGTTTATTTTGTACTATGTATTACATGTTTATTATTGCATATTCATTTAATTGTTTTTAATCAATTGCTTTATTATTATGTTAACGTCTGATGAAGGGTTGTACTGCCCGGACGTGCAGTTCTTGAGAGGGGGCAATGTTACGAATTTAGTCTTATTCTAATTGTTTCTACTCATTTGTGTTCATTTTTACAGTTTAATTTGTCGTATCTAATGTGATTTTAACCCTGTTTACCTGTAATATCATTTCCACTGCATTGCACGGCCCCCATGCTTTAACATTGGTTTAAATGGTAAACTCGCCAAATATTGCAGCTAGCGCCAAGTTGGCGACGGATTTGGCGACTTAATTTTGGCGCCAAATGTGGGCGATAAAGCTTGGCGACCATGGCAACCCTGCTCCTAATAACCCTGTCTGGCAACCCTATCGCGGTATTGTAACCCTATTGTATTGAATGTATTACTGTATTGAGCTTTTCTCGTACGCCCGGATTTTTCTAGACCTTTCTATTTCTAGATTATTCTGGCAAGTGCAAGAGGTTTCTGACCGAAAGGTATAAAAGGGCCCGGGCCGGCTAGTCAGTCAGTCAGATCTCAGCTTTCAAGCAAGTGATACCTCTCCGCTTGAGAGAGAGACGATTGCATAGTGCGTGTTATTGCTTTTATTGAGTTATTATTTTTGTGCTGAGTGTTTACTATTGCTTTTGTTAGTGTATTACATCTGTGTTATCAGTATTTTCATCGATTGTACGTGACTTTCTCGAACTGTTCTACAATTTGTGGAGGACTGTTTTGGTCAAGAATAAAATTGTTTTGGATCCCGCTCTTCGGCTTCAATCATTTCGAACCCCGAAAACGCAACAATATGTTTCACGATCCTCATTCACTAATGCCGTTAATATAACCAAGACGCCAATGTCTTCTGAAACTATAACAACACATTGTTTGTTTCTAAATTAATTGCTGTATCAACAATTAATTTGTCAGCATCACTCTCCGCTTGGCATGTAAAAATATTGTTATCAGCTAATTTAACTCTCAATATTTCTATCAAGCAGCTTTTATTTTTATTATTCGACAAAAATTTATCTTGAGCTATTTTCATCGAATTCAATGTCTGCACATTTATTTTATGACGATTCCTTTCGGCTGACTTAATACCGTCTTTCTTATATCCATAAAATACCACGTACGTGTTATTATTATAATTAATTTTAAATGTCCCATAATGCTCGCATATCATTTTAAAGGTTTCATTCAATTGCCATCTGCAACGATGTAATAACATGCCTCCATCAATAACATAATGAACGTTTTATACACTCTTTAAATTAATTGAAATTTCCGAGAATAACTCGTAAAAAGTTGACTTTTTGGTCTTCCGCAGTTCACCATATTTAAATAGAAAAGCGGATATGGTGCCAATTCATAATTTATATAATTTTGAAGCTCTTCATCGGTCTTTTTTAAAACACAAATACGTTGAAACAGCAACAATTGCTCAACAGTAATCACATCCTCACGAATTTTAATCTTGCTATTTTTCGCCAAAAGAGGATTTATTTTATCTTTCCTTGATAATTTCAATTCACGTAAATTTTGTCCTTTTGCTTTTTTCATTACCGTCAAACCTTGTTCAAAAGAGCATCGTAACAATTAATATTTTCATCTCCAGTAGCAATAGATATTATAGCATCTGTACCAGGAAAAGAGCTGTGTTGCATGAAAAAGTCCACCAATAATTTGACACCGATATCATCCCTATCTATTCTAGCATCTGTCGAATCACAATGTTGATGACTTTTATTGAAAGATATATTACAAAAATTTTCTATGCCTTCAATAATATCTTGGCTATAAATAACTCCTCTGATCCACTTATATACTACACTTTCAGTGGCACCATGCTTAAAAGGACCTCCTTCGACGCTCATTCCTTTCATCAAGGTTTGCTCAATAGTTTAATCACTCGCAATGCCGGAGAAAAAACATCTGAACGCCTAGATGTGAAATATCATTCTGAAAATTTTTTTAATTCCGAGAGGGGTCCATTTTATCACGTAATTCTTTCATATCTTGCAGATAAATTTGTGAAGCCTTAGCGTAAGGAAAACGTCCTGACGCATGTAATAATGGAATCATTATCTCAATGCTATGTAAGTGTAAATTCCAATCTCCCATACGGTCGACAGCAAATAAATATACACGACGTGCACAAGACACGTGTCATTTATAACTGAACTAGCCCGAAAAATTCCGTTCAGGTGAATCTTGCAGCTGCCGCTGCCATTCTCCCCTCCACGTTTTATTACGTTGTCCCTTCACACACTCAAGTACGTTTGAAAGATGTTCATTTATGTAATTTATGTCTACTTAGGTGAAATCAAACGTATACATGAAAAAATATTATTTTAAGTAGAATTATATATGCTCGAATATTAATTGTTTATATTTTTTGGTTTAAATAATAAAAAATTAAAAGCACAAAAAAATTTTAGGTAAACTTTGTAATTTATAGCATAAAAAACAAAATCCTACATCAACCATATAAATTCATTCACTGTAACGAAAGTCCGAGACCAAAACCCCCAGGCACTGCACTAATAAGGATTCATAAAAAGAAGTATTGTACAAATACGAATCGTGTTTTATCACAAAACCCATACCAACTTTTGTTATATATGGTTGGACGTACTTGCAAATCAAATTTCATGCGTGTACGTAAATTTTTGTAGGGGAGGAGTAGCATTTTAAAATCACTTCACAAATTTTACGTTTTTTCCTTAAAAAATTAAATGGCTAACTTTTTATGAAATTTTGAGCCCAAAATCTGTTTTACACAGTATACACATATAGGAGGCAATCCAAAAAATTTTGAAAACCCTTAAACTAAAAATTTTTGCTTAATAGTGCATATAATTAATTTTGCAGTTGAATAACGTTGTACTTGCAGTACCGACAGTACACTGGGTGTTGGAGAAAACTTAGTTTTTTTTTTCCGTCAGTGTGTCTTATTGTTGTTTTTTGTTGTGTTGTAGAATTATGACTATACAGCAATAGACTTAAGGTTTTTTTCTTTTTGGCATTCATTTTTAGTTTAACTTATTTATTTTGTTTGTGTATTTTATTGTTTTATTTTAACGTTTTCAAGAAATTTTGAACTTCGAATCTGAGCTCTTTTATTGGCTACAGAATTAAATGAAATATCTATTCTTATTTCAAAAATTAACATTTTATTTTATTTTTGTGTAACTGAGATTTAACAATTATTGGAGATTTTCACACACAATTTGCTAATATTATTCTTCTTATTATTTCCTTTTCTTAGGAAGTCTGTAAAAAAGAAGCTCATTCATCAAGAGGCTTTAGATTTGTTACAGAGCCTACCACCTGAAATCAGGGATGTACTAACAGATGATTTTTCAGGTGAAGAAGTCCCAGCAAATAATCTGCTGAAATTTTCGTTAGATTCTTTAGATGGTGATCAAGAGATTGAATAAGACTCAAGGTGCAGTAGTTCATCTTAAGAAAATAACACATTTTTTCTCCCAAGATTCAGTGCTTTTTTTTGCACGCGTTAATAACTCATACCATACATGTAATGATACGATAAATTCCAAACTGAACATTTCCTTTAAAACGGAATTGTAATCATTGAGTGTGTCGGATTGTTCCATTTGGTTTTTTTATGTTTTCAATGCAATCAACAACATCATCAAATTGTAATAATACGCGGCCTTTCACACCGCCTGGATTCTGCTTTCTCACCTTGTGTGATAAAGGCTTAACAGAAAGCTTTAATTTAGCTTTGATAATTTTCCAGCATTTGCTGGAACTTGTGAAAATAGCAAAAAAATCTGAATAAAACCCAAAAATGCTTTTGTTGCTGTTGACGAATTAGCTGCTTCTATCAATAACAGATTCCAGTCATGATGACCGCAAGGTGTGAAAAATACCCTAGGATTCATATTTAATATTTGAGTTTTAACTCCACTGTGTTTATATGCCTGCCATATTTGCACCATAGTCGTATCCTTGTACACAACAGTTCTGAACATCTAAGCCATTTTTTCTAGCTCTCCCAGTATTGCATGGGTTAAATATTCTCCAGTCGTTTCAGTGACAGCAAGAAATAGGATAAAGTTTTCTTCTGTACTTCCAGTTGATGTATTACAATATCTTGAGATAACTAACATTTGTTAAATTCTACTACAGTCTCTAGTGCAGTCGAGTAAAAAAGAATAATATTTTGCCTCTTTTTTATCCTATCAATCACTTCACTTGTAACTATGTTTGATGTAATTGTGTTCAACTCACTTTGAATATCGTGGCTTACATAAGGGAGTGCAAGTTGCTTATTATTAATGCAATTTATGTGTTCCCGTATCGTAGGATCATATTTAGATACCAATTTAAATAATCCAATGAAGCTTCCAGAATTCTTAGAAGACTTTCTTGTATCAGCACTTCATGGAGGCTCTGAAGTATGTAGTACCAAAGATATAGCGCCACATAAAGCTTAGCTGGGGCCAGACAGAATTCTTTGATTTGTCAATTTCGTGTCCACAAGCTATGGTGGTCATGACCAAATGAAGCTTTCTAATCATGATTTCATCAATCTCTGTAATTGATGAGGCTATTAGTGGTGCTCCAGAAGGATTCTCTAGCATTGCTATCATTTGCGGTTCCAAAGCCAAGAGCATCCACCGAAAGTCCCGATTGGTGCCGAAAATTCCCCTGCACTTACCTTTTGCGTGCATAAACTAGAAGTCTATCCACCTTCCTCATGGAAACATTTTTGATATCCAACCTATAAGATAAATGCGAAAGGCTTTCAAACCATTTGATCCAGACGTGCGAGCTAGATATACCCATTCTCCGCAACTATTTGCCTAGTTTTCAAAGCCTCCAGGTCATTCATGGATCTAGGCTTTGAATGTGAATTTGGAGAAGTTTTGAGAAGAGGAATGCGCCAGCCAGCTGTGAGTGACTTACACCTGAAGTGTCTCTCTCTCTCCGTCTTGCCTACCTAAGGGTGGAGGAGGAATGATAGCAGAACCCATATATTTCCATAATCACAATTATTTATTTAGTCAAGCAACTTAACTAACAACAATCTATTCTCTAAGAGAATGTCTAATGAGTTGCACGAAGAAAGCAATGATTATTTAAGTAAATATGCGGGACCAACTTATTTAGCTCAACCTAATCTATCGTTGATTCCTAACTTCAAATCTATTACATCAACACAGTGGCGAAACACCACTCATAATCTTTGTATGCGAAAGTAACCTTATTCAATCTCACCTGCGTAGCGAATGTAGCTGCTTCCTACCTCCTTCTCCCTAATTACCAAAACTCTGACTTTATATAGTTGGACTAATCTGCATATATCACGGTTTCTTCTTGAGAAGAATGGCTGTGAATTAAACACGAATGCTAGCCCAAAGATTCCCCAAAAGGATTAGTGAGAGGACGCGTATAGATTCGTCCTACAATTCCCACAGCTGCAATTTTTTTTCCATCTATCATTGTCAATGATCCAACTGAATTGCCGTTGTAAACATTGTCATCTAGCGCCATTGTGCTGGGTTGGAGAAAGGAGATTTGGTTTTTGATTTTTTTCAACTTCCAGCTTTACAAATGTTTCCTTTTGATGCGATGGTAAAATAGTGGTCCATTCTGTGTGAAAAAAAAAAGCTTTATTAATACTGAGCACACAGTTACAAAAATACATCTGGAGGCTCTCACGCGCCCTCATACGGAGAGAAATAAGAAGGCTGAACAACATTCATAACAATACCAACGACCAACGCTGAAAAAAAAATTATAACTTTGGAGATGACAGGAGATAGCAGCTAAATTTGGCACTAAATTAAGGGTCTCTATCAACTCTATGTAACTTAAGTGTTACAGTGATTAATCCGTGTCAATCTTAAAAGTTATATTCCATTAAACACAAAAAAACAGACATAAGTTTCTGGGAGTAACATACTATGTGCTAAATGTTATATTTTTACAATTTTGAATAAAATTTGAACCTAATTTGAAAGTCACACACACACACACAAATAAAGCTATTACTTACCCATAGCATGTATTTTCAAATAAAAACGCCAAAAGCTACAACTTCTTGTTCAGAAGAAAAGATAGCACTTCCAACTGGAAAATAGGCCTCGCAGGTATTTCTCATAAGCCCAACAAACCTGATCTAAGCCATCAACTACTGGAGATTTCCATTCGCGTACTGACGAAAATTGACTACAACATGGCTAGGGAACCTAACGCCCATATTCACCGCTAACCTGACCGCCGGTTAGAGGAAGGAAATCTGGGTTTCGCCGAAAACGTTATTCACCATCGCAAGTTAATAGCTTAACTCCGGTTCAAGTTAAAAAATCCTGACCCAGTGCCACAGCCGGGTCAGTTGTAACCGCACATGCGCAATAAGCGATTTTTCGAGTGTTTACGTTTTCGTGCAAGTTTTTTGAGTTTGGATAGATTTTTATTTTACGATGAATACGATTCAGAAAGTTTCCACTGTTACTGAATTAGAGTTTTTAGAATATCAGAAAATTAATTAATTGAAAGGAGTAATGTGTTCGAGGAATTGGACGATTACGAGTTTCAGAGAAGATTCCGACTGACAAAACAAAGTGTCGCAGAATTGACTCTGCTAATTGAAGAAAAATTAGAGAGCAAAATCCCGTGCAAGTTCTGATTGCTCTGCGATTTTACGCTGTTTCATGTATGCAATTAGCAATTGCTGACTTGTTCGATGTCAGCCAGCCGACTGTATGTCGAGTAGTGCACCGAGTCAGTGAAGCCATAGCATCCCTCTTGCCTGATTTCATTCACCTACCAGTCAACAGAGAAGAGTGCAAAACGGTATGTAAATCTCATAATTTATTTTTCCTATCATTAATTGTTTCAAATTTGTAGAAATTTTTTTTGAAGTTATGAATTGTTATTCATAAAAGAATACATACTTATCTTTATTTTGGCTCTTCAATAAAATAAGCTTGTTACAAAATGAGATTTTGAATTTGTTAGTAGCTGATATTCCAATAGCAAGAATACATTGACTGAACGAGATTTAAATGTGTAGGATGTTTTTTCCTAATTTTAATTAAGTGTCCCAGACATGTGTGCTTGTATACTTTTTTTTTTGTAGCTCTATCTAGAGACATTTCCTTGGTGTACATATGATGCTAAGTTTGGTTTCTAAATTTCTCATAATTAATAATTATAAGGCAGCATTATCTGAAGTAATATATGATTACTTATATACAAATAATGATTTGATGATACATGTTCCACATTTGGTATTTATTTAATGCTTATATTCTATCTTGGATGTTCTGATCTTTATTTGTTAAAAGCATAAACAGTTACTTCATTCTATGTATTATATATTCTGTAATTTTACTCGTTTAAAATCATAAAAATCAAAACTAGTTGGCCATTCAAATTGCCAAAAATTTTTTGTCAAGGAAATTCTTCAGTATCGCTGGATTTCTAAAAGTTATTGGAGCTTTGGATGGCACCTTTGTACGTATCGTGTCTCTAGGTGGTGAAGATGCAGAAAGGTTTCGCTGTCGAAAGAACTACTTTGCACTGAATGTCCAAACAATTGTGGATTCTGATCTTGTGATCAGGAACGTTGTTGCAAGATGGCCAGGAAGTGCTCATTACAGCACTGTTTTCAACAACAGTGCAGCCTGTCTTTCATTAAAAACAAATGCATTATATAAAGATTTTCATTTGCTAGGAGATACGGCTATGCATGTGAAAAATATTTATTAACTCCTTTTGGGAATCCAAGATCTCTATCTGAAGCTAGATATGTAAAAGGTATTTTGGTTAATTAATAAATGTTTCTAAAGCCTTATTCGATAAATAGAATTACCGAACACATTGTACCAAGCAACCAGAAAATATTTTAAAAGCAAAATTTACCTTAATTGTCATATACTAAAAAAAGTAATCTTTTCCTTGGATTGTGTGAATAATAAATATATGTAAAAAGATATTTAGATAAAGACAGAAATAATTGAAGGAAATTGAAGCCGTTTTCACCATGAATTATATGAATGGTCACAGAAAAATTAATTTGTTTTCACTGAGAAATTAGTTTATAATCTGAAGAACTAGCTAAATGACACAATTCACATCTCTCTTTTGAAATAAAATAAAGTGGAGTGATTCACATCTCTTTCAATGACAGTACAAAACCTTAGCAGAGCTAATATTTTTTTAAAAAATAACTTTAAATGCTTAGGCTTTGATGATAATATCTGCATAAAATGTAGACAACATATGTTCTCATTTTTGTTTTCACCTCAACATATTACTTGCTAATATAGTTTGACAAAAACACAAACTACATGTTACTGACATTTCTTGACAGTTCAAGTTTTTTTTTGTTTCAGGTACAATAAATCACATGTATTAACAAGGAACATGATTGAGCGCAAGTATGGAATCTTAAAAGAAGATTTCCATGCTTATCAATCGGCTTGAACTGCCACATTGATAGAGTACCAGCTATAGTTGTTGCTTGTTGTGTTCTTCACAACTTATGTATACGCCTGGGTAAGAATATTTTGTAATTTATTTGTCTAGCCTTAAGCTTTCAGTGTATGTAAATTTACATAATCACAACTTTGAACATGTTTAATGCTTACATTTACAAATTGTGTACATATTTTTTAATGTATTTTGCATGAAATATCTACTTAATTTAAAATCTTAAAAAATAATCATAAAATATAAACATAAAATTCTTCATACTGAACATAATTTTTTAAAAAAAAAAAAAAAAGGTTACATTAACTGATTAGAAAATTTTTTACAAAAATGTTGAATACTCAAAATTCTTGAGAATATACTGCAGAAAAATTTTATTCCTTTTAAAAGAATTTGTATTTTACAAAGAACACGCATAAAACAGATTGAGAAGAAAATACATCTGTATTCTTGTTATACTGTTGTCTAGACGAAAATTTTGTTTGCTTCACAAAACATGAAATTTCGGAGGGAAATACTTTGAATTGATTTGTAAAAATGCGTTTAAAAATGGGCAGTGGCACTTTGTTTATGACTGTTAAATTATCATAGCTAATACATTGTCGGAGGGAAGATTCGATCTGAGTACCTTCCGCTCCGAACGTGCGAATGAAGCAAGTGCTAACCATCACGCCAAAACGATCGTCCTCGCGGGATGTTGGTACAAGTTCATATAGATATCACACCGCCACATACCCCCCTGCCAGTGTTTCGGCGAATAGGCGAACGAACGATACCATATTTGTGGCGAGCATGTAAGCAGTTGCGTCACTTTGTGGGTTGCGTCATCGTGCTTGATGGCTTGAGAATTGCGTCATTTGTGTTAGACGGCTTTGAGAAGTAACGGCTTATTTGCGTCAATGTTTGACGGCTTGGTTGCTTTTGCGATGGATAGATGGCGCCACGACTGAGGCGCGCGAAGGGGGCGGATCATATCACGGCCAGGGTCACCAATGTCGGAGGGAAGATTCGATCTGAGTACCTTCCGCTCCGAACGTACGAATGAAGCAAGTACGCTAACCATCACGCCAAAACGATCGTCCTCGCGGGATGTTGGTACAAGTTCATATAGATATCACACCGCCACAACATCAATGATAATTGCAAAGTGTCCTATTTTTAGGACCAAAATCAAAACATTTTAAGGTCCAAGTTCTTTTAAAATTGTATTACATTTTTTTATGTATATGTATATATGCTGTATTTTTCTGTATATAATCCGCGGATTATGTGTTAAAAAAGTTTCAAATTTCGTTGTGCGTATTATGCGCCGCTGCGGATTATCTGAGAAAAAACATTCTCCATCAGAAAAGCGAACAATAAAGTTTTGAAAGAAATGCCGTTTATGTTTTATAAAATAAACAATAGATGGCGCATTCATGACTTGGATGATGCATATCAGCCATAACTAGTTTTTGTCCAATTACATTCAAAAACGAATTCGATTCCTCGGAAGGAAAAAACAGTTATGAGTCGCTGGCGCCATTTCCAATTTTCTCTTGACTAGAGCTATTACGACCTTCGAAAGTTTTCATCATGTTGAAACAAAAGTGTTAAGTTACACTGCAAACTTCAAGGTAAAAGTTATAGAGAAGGCTACCGAAATCTGGAAGCTACAAGGTTTTTCAATGTTGACGAATTGAATATTCGTTTGTGGAGAAAAAAAAAAATAGACAAACTTCGAAAATTGTGATCGACGTTAAAGTGCTGATCATCGTGGTAAACCTCACTGGCCAGAATTAGAGGAAGAAATAAATAAAAGAATTTTAAAAGAAAGAGTTACAGTGGGAAAGCAGTCTCGATCATAATTTTTTTGCTGTTAACTTGCTAAATTAAAAAGATTTTTTCTGCATGTAATGTTTTGTTTGACAACTCAAAACATAGATGGCAGTAGCAAAGAATTTTTTGTGTTATTGAGATTATCGTAAAAATATTATCATACATATTTAAAAAGACGTTTCATAATAAATTTTTTTCCTGTACAAATTCTTACTTCTATGACACTCATTATCGGTAGTTTATATTTTGTATTATTCGGCCTAAAAACTGCCGCGGATTATACAATGTTTTCTTTACTCGAAAAAAAAAAAGGCTTTGTGGATAATACGCCGCTGCGGATTATATACAGGAAAATACAGTACATATATCAAATTATAATAAATTTATCTAAATAAAATTCAAAATTGTGAGATTCATAAAAAATGTTAGATATACATTTAGGCTAAAATTCATTAGCTCATACACCGAAAAGCGAAATTTTAAAATGCATATTCATAGTTACGTGCAGAAAAGTCATGATTTGATAATTATTTGTTTTGGTAAAATAGTAAGAACCATGTTGATGTTTATAAGAATACATAGTTTCAAATTATTCTCAATTATAATGATTATATTGTTTAATGTACTATTGTAGAGGATCCTGAACCACCTGCAGATCCCCAGATAGAAGCTCTAGTACGCCAATTAGAGCTGGAAAATGAAGATGCAACACTGAGCTTTAAACAAGATCACGTTGCCCAGCCAGTTTTGCTAAAAGAAATGTCATTGTGACAAATTTTTTCTCAAATTAATTGTAAACATTTTTATAAAAATCAGTTTTAATAAACAAAAAATCACAAGTTTTTGTATTAGTATTGATTTATTCAGTATTTTGTAAATAGATTTTAGGGCTACCTTTCAAGGTAGTTACTAAAATTTTCTGTGCTTCGATTTTCTCCTTTGCATGTGCAATTTTAATTCTCAACTGCTCCATCCGCAGCTGGTGCTCCTCATTTTTCCTTTCCTCGTCCATCTCCATGTATTTGATTTTCATTCTATGTTCTTCTTCGATGCATGCTGCAGCTCTGGCAGCCGCGGAGGGAGCTGTTGGTGTTTTGGCACATTTTCGGAACATAGCTAATGTCTCCTTCAGTGGCCTCGCTATTTTTGGCGTTGGTTTCAAATCATTCATGTCCATTACTGCATTCTGTAAAATAAATAATTCTATGTTTAATAGAAACACAAACTAGTTCTTAAATCTAATAAAACTATGCATATCTACTTAGTGAAATAAAAATTCCTTTTACTTCCAGATTGGTAATATCCTGTTTTGTGTCTTGATTCAAGGAATTAAAAGTTTATTAGTGAAACTATTTAGTAGCAGTGTTATTGACATTTCAAATTTTTTTTTTAATTTTATAACTATTCATTTAAATTTTTCTTAATTTTTGAACATATAATACTGAAAAATACATTCCTCGTGCAGTAAAAATTAGTATTTTATAATACATATTAATACAAAACAGATTTTGAAGAAAATGTACCTAAATCATAGTTGCATCAAATTTGCTTACATTTTATAAATAGAATTTTCTTAAGTTTTATTTATCGAATTATCGTAAATTGTACAACAAAACACCCTCTATTTTTTAAAAGTAAGATAAACAAAAAAAAAAAAAGCAAAGTTTGAAGCATTTTAACATTCCAGTTACCCTAAGCAGCTGGATGGATTTAAAAGTAAACGATTACTTTCATCCAAATTACTATGGCAAAAGCAAAACTGATTCAAATTCCAAATATGGCATCAATTGAAATATAACTTTTCTTTTTTTTTATATTATATTCATAAACTTATTTCTCAAATGATAAATTGACCATGTTTGGAAGGAAAAAATTTGCAATGTTATCACCAAAAACCAGAAAAGGATATAACATTTATTACTTTATTTTTTGTTACCAATACAGTTCATGAACTCAAGTATTTTTATCCAATGTATTTGTCGTGATAGTTGTAATAAATTTTATATTTATGAGTTAAAATAGTAAAATATACTTACTGAAGGATCTGACGTGGAATCATTCTGTGATTTTGTCAGTGTTCTGCGAAGGAGTCACAGGGGGAATCAACAAAGCAGAAGTTGATGTACTGGGGTATTGAGGTTCTGTTTCAAAGAAAATTTACGTTTTAAATAAAGCAATTAGTACAAGTAGTGAAACGATCTCTACTTGACAAATTAACTATCTACACCAACTTTTTTTAATGTTACCTTAATACTATTTACTGGGTAGTTTTAAAGAAACTTATGAAAAATTTCAAAACAGTATTTTACTTTTTAATCATTTAAAACAGAATAAAATGACAAGACAGTCTCCATGCGGAGTGAGCATTAACGAATAGCTTTTATTTTTTACTGACTACAATTTAATTAATTATATAGTAACTCAAGAAATTTACTTACTTGAAATTTCGATATCCGTACTGTCGCTGTCAAAGGGCGTGGAAAGTGGCAGCGTCAGAATCGGCTCCTCCAAAAACCTCATCTCGAAGTCCGTCAATTCTGCTTCTTTGGGTACTTCACCACCCCCTGTTTGTCTCCTTTCTTGCCGCAAAACACTACTTTTCTTTGCCATTTTCTTTTTTAAATTTAAATAACACTGACGGATCTGTTGTGGTGTTCGCGGATTCACCACTCCGTCAGTGTCATTGAATTGCCGCGTTATTTTAAAATACGCTTCAATTTTTTGTGTGCTACTAATAGCATTTGTTTCCCTACATTCTATTATATGTAAGTGCGGCTTCATCAAAGCCAACACCAACTCTTTTTCGTACTGCGTAAAATAAATTCTGTTGGCATTCATTTCAGCAATACACGAGGTTAAAAACGCGAACGTAAAAATTGTAGCTCCAGCTGGAAGTCACGGGGTTTATTTCGACCAATGGGAATCGACCAGTAAATCCAGGTTAAGGAACTCCGAGTCAAGGAACTGGAGGTCGAAAAAGAGCTGTGAATTGGAGTTCTAACCTGGGGTTGACTGCCGGTTACTTAACTCCAGGTTTCATCGCTGGGTCAGGTTAGCGGTGAATACCACCGTAAGAGGACCATTAATTGTGGGTTGTTATTTTTTCACTCAATTTTATTTTTGGGGTTTCCGTGCGTCAGATCGTGAAAACTGCCCACTGTGGGACTCCCCGCGACAGCAGCTTAACTCCAGCTAATGTTGCTAGACCAAATATGAACAAATGAGCGAAAATGACAAAGTTTAGAAATTTGTAATAAAAAAAAGAGTGGAAAACACACACACACAATATTTTCACAAATTATTTATTCATATGCTTCCATGTACCGATAAATAGAACACCTTTAAAAAAAGTCGATATATCAATTTTTAGATATCTTATGGTGAAAAATAGAGTAGAGAATTTTTGAATTTATTAATTATAAAAAACCCTGTGGCGTGCACTTTTAAATTTTCCTTATTTTTCGTTTAATTTATTTCGTATTTGAGGCGTGCGCCTTATGCATCGCGAGGCCGTTGGTGGTGGTCCACCCCACCCACGCAGGGAAGCTAGGCAGAATACTAGAATTCAGCATGAAAAGTGGGCGAAGTACTACAACAAAAGGAGAGGTGAAGTTAACATTGAGGTTAACGATTTGGTGCTTGTGCAAATGCATCCCATAAGCTCTGTCAGCAAAAAGGTAGTAGCTAAATTTAAACCAAAGTTTGAAGGTCCTTATAGAGTCTTGAGTGTTCAAAATAATAATGTTGTAATTTGAAAGGCGGGTAGAGAAAAAAACCGTTAATGTAGACCAAGTGCGAATTTACCATCAGAGAAAGAGTGATGAGGGTGTGGTGGACATGGATAGTTCAGTTAGCAGCGGATCGGAATATCAGTCGAATAGTTTGGAGTTTTTTTTTAGTAGACCTAGGTTAGATCCGTCTCAGGGTTTTAGGAGTAGTGAGTTAAGTGAAAAACAGGTAGAAAAGCGAGAAAAGACAAATGTTTCTGGAAATAAAAGTGGTAGGAGAGAGCAATGATTAAGCAAACGCAAGGGACTAGTGGTTGGAAGGAGTCATCCGTAGGTCTAAGACACCGGCACACAGAAGCGAACATAAGATAAGGTTACCGTTATCTATCTCATCGAACCAAGTAGATAGAAAGAGGAAAAGAAGGAAAAAAGAGAACAACGGACAGGTCCTACCCAGAGGTTCCAGACCTGGTCCAGCTGAGGAAAGGCTGCTCCAGTCAAGCCGGATCCAGCCAGGGAGGTCCAGGCAATACAATATGAGGAGTAGAGGAGAAAAGACAAGGAAAGTCGGTTCCCGATCTTCAGACAGAACAGTTCAAGCCAAGGAGGGACCATTCCGGTCCAGAAGACACTAGTCAAGGAGAGCAAGTCCCTACAACCTGCGAAATCGTTATCAGTCCAGACAAGTGGCCAAGATCCAGAGGAGAGTCCAGCAAGCAGAAGGTCCCTGTCGTTAGAGGTGCGCATTAGAGACTTAGCACAAAGACGATGAAAGTACTTTAGCTAGGTTGTATTTTTCTATTTATTTTTTTACTGGCAGGCAGTCAGGTGAATTTTTCTGGTTGTTTGAAAAATGAACTTTCGTAAGCGTAAAGTTATTCCAAAGTGTGGAGAGCAATTGTATGTTTACATTTGCTTACTACTTATTGAGACTTAGCTGTGATGCGAGAATTCCTTGTATTGTTTGTTTATAATGAATGTTTTGAAATTGTATATAATTGTGTATGTATTCACGTATTGATGTACATATTAGTATGTATCTGGTTTTGGGACGCGGCGTAAATAGGAAATTAACCATAATACTAATAGGGCTGTGCGATTGGAATGAGAGTTTTTGAAAAAAACAGATGTGTTGATATATGTATTTAAAAATGATTGACATTTGACATATGTGTGAAAGTTCAATATTGTTATGTATGTATATATAGTGTTGATAAAATTAATTTTTTGTACGTCCACTTATCCAGTTTTCATTTCAGGGTGGCTGGCCCTGATATTTTGAAGCTTTGTGTCTTAAAGAGTAAGAAATGTGAAACAGAAATGTAGATGTTAAAATTTTTAAGTTTATTTTAGTAGCTACGTGTTGTGTACGACCGGGTTTTTCCCTCCCTCTCGGGGTTTTTCCTTGGTCCTCGCCCAAATGGGGTACATCTTAGGAATGAAATGTAAAAGTGAACGTCTTCCGAGTAAAAGTAATATAAAATTTTGGCTAGTAGTTTTTTCATGTTTTTAGGTGTAGCGCTATATGAAGTGAGTTAAAGCTAAATTCGAGTTAGAGATTTTTTGGTAGTTTAAAAACAAACTTTTTTTTCGTAATTTCTATCGGGTCATTAAGACCCTCAAATAAATCACATTTTCTTCTCGGAGGGTATTGTGACGAATCTATACGCGTCCTCTAACTTTTCCTCTTGGGGAATTTTTGGGCTAGCATTCGTGTTTAATTCACAGCCATATTTACAGCCAGAAGAAAAACCATGATATTCAGATTATTTTCTTACATATAAAGTCATAGTTTTGTATTCATAATAGGAGGCGGTAGGAAGCAGCTACATTCGTTACGCAGGTGAGATTGAATTTCGTTTACTTTCGCATATGAGTGGTGTTTGCCACTATGTTGAATTAGTGGATTTGAGGTTAGTAATCAACAATAGATTAGGTTGAGTTAAATAAGTTAATTGCGCATATTTGCTTAATATTCATTGCTTTCTCCGTGCTACTCCTTTAACATTCTCTTAGAGAATAAATTGTTGCGGTTTAAGTTGTTTGACTAAATAAATAATTGTGATTATGGAAGTCTCTGGCTCTGCTTCCATTCCTCCTATACCCTTAGGTAGGCAAGACGGTGAGAGAGCAACTTCAGGTGCAAGTTGCTCACAGGGATAATACATATAAGATCGATATGTATATATAAATGCCCATAGTTAAAATAAATTGCAAATGTTTCTTGTAATATTACAAAATTTATGTCAAAAATAATTAATACTAAACTTTATTTACATTTTTAGTTTTTTTTTTGTAAGTACTATTTTAACTTTTGAAGTTATAATTCTTTTTGCGTGGTAGGGAAAAAGGATGAGGGTAAATTTTTCACGATGCGCGTGCACACCGTTGTCTAATATTTTAACATGCCACTTTTTTGGAGCTAGGAGACTGATATTTGAGGGATCGTAATAACTTTTGTTTTTAACCATATCTTATGGGATGCATCCCTCCCCCCCCCGTTGCATTCTCCCTCTACAGCTTTTGGCCAATTAGACACCCGAGTCTCATAGTTCATTCGGACCTGGCTCATTTGATCCCTCTCTATCTGCTCTTCCAGTTATTATTATTTCATGCGCATAGGGCTATTTCTTCCATAATTTTTAATTGTTTTAAACTTTTTTAATTTGTTTAGATTCACAATATTTCGGCTCCTGTTCGAGTCTCGGACTTGAAATTTGAACCATCTTTTCCACTCGTCGAGACCCATCCAGTCATCTACTTCATTCCCATTGTGTAGGCATGGGGTGGGCTTAAGTACTAAAATATCATGCTCCTATGTTAATCCTATGGAGACTGGAAAAAATTTCACCCCCTCCACCTAAGGAATTGAGCTTGGGACTTGATTTTTGGAGGTCCACCATATTTTCGTACTAGCGCGAACTTTACGGGGAATTGGCCCCCTCTGGTGCTCCCTTCCTACAGGGCATCCCCAGAAATAACTCGAATCCTATGCCACCTTGGTTGGTCATACTGCCTGGATTCGATTATTCTCCCTATGAGCATCCTAGAAATAAATTTTTCAGGACCATAGTCCCATTTCTCTTCACCTATATTTAACATTTTAAAATTATTTTAAAGTTTTAAATGTTTTAAAATCCCGCACAGCTCCGAGGTTTTTTGAACTTCGTTAATGAAACTCGGACCATAGGTTTTCCTCTTTGAGCTTTTTCATCTATTATAACTCGTGTGTAGATAGTGGGCCTAAGGGCACGTTTTCACTAAAATTAGAATCCCCTTGTTATTCTTATGGGGTTCGATCTTTTGATGACGTCACGATATTACAGTGATAGAAGGATGAAACTTTGGGATCACCTACTACTCTGTGTATTGTTGGGATCTACGTGACAGTTGTTCCACCCATCCCCGAGGAAGTTAGTTTCGTTTTCCTTTCCCGGGTTAGTGCTGCCCCATTTGCAACTACACACTCCGGACCGATTCGAATGTATTTCTCTTGTGTTTCCTCATAACCGGGCCAAGTTTCGAGTTGCTAGGTGCCCTGCTTCTATTTTATTTAATTGTTTTAGATGTTTTAATTATTTTTAAATGACCATATTTCGAGGGCTCTTCAGGCGGATGTCTTAATTTTCGCAGGAATGATTCTTCCCGCCGAAACATTCAATATGAGGTCTGAGGTATCACATTCGGGGTTCACCTTATCTCCAGATACAGTCTGCCTAACCGCCCCTCCCATATCATTGGTCCTATTGTCCCTGAGCGGGGGTGTTTAAATTTATTTAAATCGTGATTGTCTCCGATTTGACTGGTCCGATTGACTGAAGATTAGTATCGTTCAACTCTGCTCGTGACCGCCTTTCAACCTTGGCCCAGAATGCCCTGCTCAAGAATTTTAGAAAGATTTTAATCTTGTTTCGCTAAAGAAGTATAACTTCTTACGTGCGTACATAAGTACACACACTTTTTTTTATAACTTTTTCAAAATATGTTATACGATAAAAATGTTGGTCCATTTATGATTAATGCACCCATCTAGCGTTAAACTGTTCTTCTAAGTCAGAACAAAACAATCAAATACACCCTACGGTAAATCACAAACTGGCGAGGACCTTAACTTTATAGATAAGCTTCTGTTGTAGGTGAAGACGCATAGTGTTTATCATTAGTAGGACAAAATGATGTGTTAAGGGGACATGGTAAGATTTAAGCAAAAATTTTAATTTACGGATTTTCAAAAACTTTTTGTTGCCTCGTATGTGTATGTACTATGTTAAACAGATTTTGTGCAGAAAATTTCATAAAAAGTTAGCCATTTAATTTTTTAAGGAAAAAACTTAAAACTTGTGAAGTGATTTTAAAATGCTACTCCTCCAACAAAAATTTGCGTACACGCATGAAATTTGATTTTTACAAGTACTTCCAACTAGGTATAACAAAAGTTAGTATGGGTTTTGCGATAACACGATTGGTATTTGTACAATACTTATTTTTATGAATCCTTATTGAAAATTCCTTAAACAATTTACAAATTCTAACTTTAATTATTTTTTAAAAAATAAGTATTGCTTTGATTCAAAAATGCATACCAACTTTTGCTCCCCCTGTACTATTAACAATAGGTAAAGAAATTCAAAGCATTAGGCACAATAGCAAAAAGCTTTAGCATTTTAAATGAAGACAAACTGGTTATTTTACCTTTCTGAGATAAGTCAGTTTAAAGTTTTGATTTGCCATTGGGATGTGAATAAAAATGAATGTAACTGCTATCATAATTCTGCGGGGTTTTTTTGAGTTTAGAGTTTTTCAAATTTTGTGAGGTTATAGAAAAGTATATAAAGAATAATTTAGGCTAGAAAAATTAGATGTGATTTTTTGACTGATTTTTGTCAATTGAATCGTACTTTGTCCCCTTAACACCCTTTGATATTGAAATTATGTAGATATAGCCAATTAGTCTTAACATCGAGTTTATGGATTGTTAAGCTTCGATCAAGTTGTGTTTTCGAGTCTTGATTCTGCCAAATATCCACGTATGGAAAAGCAGAAGCACGTTAATTTTGTCAAAGCTCATCTTCACACTGGCGCAGAGTTTTAGGTTCCTACTCAGATAGCGATCTCGTCATTTGAAAAATTACGAAGCATATTTTTTGCTATTGGAAAACTTTTGTGTTGTGAAGAAATAGATCACCGTAGGGATCATAGCCTGTGTTGCTCTACATCCCCTTCGGTGCCAGCTCAGGTGTCGTCCACGTCACTTGACCATGGTTCAAAATTACGTGGTCCGTCGCCAAAAGCCCTCGTGTAGCTGAACAGTGCGACGTTAATATTAACTCACTAACTCACTCTACATCCCCTTCAAGTTTTCAATCAATCAATCAATCAGATCACCATGAGGCTCACAATAATTATTGAAATCATTTTCAACTTAAATGTATCTAGTATAAATATAATATGTTTCAAACGAGAAAAAAGTTGTACCTGTTTGTGAAAATTTAGCTGAGGCATACAGTCTCAATATAACGAAAAACTGTAAATATTATCTTGAAATATATATACTTTAGGCTAAAAGATGTTCAAACGATTAACAAGGGGAATCTCAAATCTAGGTATCTGAAAATACCAAATTCGAAAGCAAAAAATTTAACTTCCTTTAAACTTAAAACTTAACTTTAGTAAGAATTCGAATGCAATCCATTTGGAAATATTAATTTCAGAAACTAAGTATTTTTCTAAATTTTTATTTTAAAAAAGTCCAATTTACTTTTATACGTTATTTAAGAGCTTGAAAATTTCTAATTTATTAAACTCTAATGAGTGTTTCAGACGTTTCAAACAAGAAAAAAATACCTGCTTGAAAATTCAACTGAGGCATACAGACTCAATATATCGAAAAACTATAAATATTATCATGAAAAATATATACTTTAGGCTAAAAGATTTATATTTTACTTAGCAAATAAGATACATCAAAAAACTGGAAATTAGAAGCAACATACATAAAAAAAAACGAGTAACATTAAAAAAAATACTGCTTTTATTTATAAAAAATTATTATTTTAAAAATTACATTATCAACCCCATTTAGAGAACTGCTGTTCTTGTAATGCGAAATGATAATCAGTTCATTATAACGGCACTCTCTCTCTGTTAATTGAATTTACACATTATTATATCAATAAGACATTTAGTACTTTATTTGGTTATCATCTTGAATAATCATTCTTTACTTCTATTAAATAATTATGAATTAAAAATTATATCCCTGAGAAGAGTTTTCGAAGTGTTGCAAGTATATTAATACAATTATATTCTACGTGGACATAATTTCCCCCACCCCTCCCCTTTTTGGGGTTTTCTTCTCCTGGCTTCCATCACTCTTTCGCCATCCATTCTGAGCAGAAGCGCTTGCTCGCTGTCACTCGCCATCGATCTTATTTTCGGTCAAGTGGAGATAATTTGAAATGCGTATACTGAGGGAATCTTTTTAGTATAATTTTTCAATGCCCCCTTTCCCTCTTTTCATAAATATTGATTATTAATCAAGATTTTCCAAAACACTAAGCTAGCAACATTGCACATTGATAAATTTAAGTCTTGTCCGATTTAATTCTACTAATAGCCCCCTCCCCTTTCATAATACCTACTCGGTTACAGCAAAAGTGGGATAAATTCACTGGCATAGCTAGGTCTTCAAATTTCTTGGGAACCCTTTTTTGAAGCCCCTTAATAGCTTAGGATATTTTGTTTACACATGTTGGGGCCCATGAAGCTTGGGGGCTCCGTATCATTAATACAGTTGATATTGCTGTAGATAAGCCCCTGATTAAATTCCTTGAAAGAAAGTTAAATTCATATAAAAGATTTTACAAGAAATTTTAGATTGAAATGACATGTGCATATCATAAATACATCCCCTTCTTAAACAAGACAACAAAAAAATATATAAAAGTATTTATTGTGGATGAGGATGAAAATTATAATAATATAACAATTTTGAGGATATTGCTGCTAGGATAAAATCACTGATTTATTTATTTTGAAAAAAAAAATCTCTCATAAAATCTAGAATTAAAAATAACTTGAAGAGGGAAATAATTTAATATAAATAAAACCCCACAGATTCACACAAAAATTAAGAAACTCCCTGTCTTTTGGCTTGTGCAAAATTAATAAGTACTTGATCCAAACCTGATTCAATCTTTTTTGGGAACTTTGAATAGAAGCATCACAAAGTGGCTATATTCTCAAAAAATCATTTAGGATCTAGAGGGGGAGGAATGTTGTTGAAAAGTTTTACCGATCGTTTTTAGTTGCAGATCAAAATATGACTAATTTCGATTTTTCCTCTTAAGTAGAGACAGGAACTGAAAGAAAGATACATTTTAAAATTAAGATTTTTCATCAAATTTAAAAATGAACTACACAGAACCCAAGTCATTTTTAGCAAGAATTGGAGGAGAGATGGATAGAGGTGTGATTAAATTGTTAAACATTAGTTTACATGACATTACCATGACATTAGTTTTGGTTCCTTTGGTGCCATCTATTGACTATCCTAGTAAAATACTTAACAAAAAGTTAAGAAAAAACTCCAGTTTCGGGAAATGAGAGGAAACTACTTTTTTTTCTTGCCTCTGCTCTGTGTAAAAGTTACAATAATCTCAGCTGAAATAAATTAGTTAAAAGCTTTAAAATGTGTGTTGTCTAAAGTTTCTTAATGTCTCTAAATTGGGCTAATAAGGCATAATTATCATGCAAAAACTATCACAAGAGACAATTTTCTTCAGGTTTATTTAAGCAATGAGGGCGTATCCAATCAGAGACCTTAGAGCCATTGTTCAAAAGTCACTTATAGCGTACATCTTCACTGCTTATTGTTGTGAAAAAGGTTTTCCAAGTTGTCCATTAACGATTGATTCATGATGAAAAAAAAACAAGAAAATCATAATAATGAGAAAGCAAACTATTCTATACAGAAAACAAATTATCACATTGCATCGGTTTGAGGAAACACGAGAAGTTTTCTTTAATAGCATCATAGTCACTTTTCCATTGACACGGCTTTTCTGCTTATTGACGTAATCTAGTTATTCAATTTTATTTCAGCAACATGTGATAAAATTAGTTACTATTATAAAGTACTTTTATGAGAACTTTCAAGCTTATGAAATAGTATTTTTTGCATTAATTTAAAAATATGTCAAATGATATACTTAAAAATTTAGCTTTAAAATGAGTTGCGTAATGCGCCTCGTTTTGCCAGGAAAGCTAAAGAGTCTGGAAATGTTTATCTGCACTGCACTTCAATTCAAATCTCGTTCTTCTTCTACCATAATTTCGCGATAATTGTTAGTGTTGGCAGTACATTAATTTAGTAGATTTTTCATTAGGAAAGTTCTAAATTACACATTTTTACTGAAGGTGGCTGTTTACTAATTACGTCGAAGGTAATTTAAATGTACTTTTTTTAATATAAGTCAACACTGTCCGGTCAATTTTAGGTAATTTATTTCACACCATAGTGTCCGGTAAGTTTTATTTTATTAGCCCTTTCAAATTATTAAAATAACTTAATGAAGTCATTTAGTGACACGTTTGTCTTTATAATTTCATTTTTATATTGAAATGCTTCTGCATATCTTTACATTCCATGCCATGTTTTAATTTGACTTTGTGCATACGTAACGGAAATTTATCCACCTGAAAAGATTCTGTATTTGTCTACAATTTTTTTTTACATACGCAATTCTAATTGTGGAGTAAGATTTAATTAAATTATACTTAAACAATTTCAGTTGTACCATAATTTCATGATTTAATATTTGTTATGAGAAAAATAGGTGAATGACACACACTTCATGTGTGTTTTTAAGTTAAGACTAGTTTGTGCAACCGAGAACGAAATTTAAAGAAATCATTTGAAAAATTTGCTTACATAAAATATTTTTATAAACTTGGTTCAAGTGTAGTATGGAGGGGGGGCACTTTGAATTTAGCGATTTTTCTTCGGATTTGGCGATTTTTCTAAATGTCATGGTGAGATATCGAATTCATTCTATAATAAATAATTCCGAAAAAAGTACCTTGGCGGGACAGGTTTTAGTCGCCAAAAAAAAAAAGGACTGCGCCTAGTGGCCCCCCTATACTCCTATACTACACTTTAACCAATCTACTTTATTTTGTTGAACAAGTGTATTCGTATTCTTCAGGTCCTTTTCCATGTACTTTTAATATTTTATCAAAGACCTTTTGACACCTATTCTTCACTTTAAAAAACAGTCATAATGTAACAAAATAATTTGCACATTTGATATAATATAAACTGTAGTAATTTATTTTAATCACATCTTAATTAACTATATTGGGGAAACGTTTGTTGAAAATGCCCTTTTTTTCATCATTTTGTACTGTTAGTTTGCCATTTTCTAAAAGAAATTTTTAAAAAGGAAGGATTTTATATAAAAAAAATTTAAGCATTTTTATTGATGTGAAATCACATAATTTTTTTCTTTCATTCCAAGCTATTTATCTTACAAGCTTCTATATATTTTTCATATCCCAATATTGTGGTTGACAAATTCTTTTTCTAGAATTGAAATAAAATATTGAAGAAAACAATGAATTTAAAGACCCTCCATATACATTGTTGGCTGCTGAATATTAATCAAAATTTTACCTTGTAACTTCATATGTTTAAATTTTGGAGAATAATGTAAAAATTTAGGTATAAGTTATCGTCAAGCATTAGTCAAAAGTATGTCTTCATCCAATAACCAAGCTTTTCAACCTTGATTATTTGAAGGTAAATTAATTAAATTGGCCTCTTAATATATTTTATACTCTTTTAAATTAGATTGAGTATCATGTATTTATACAGTTTTAAGTATACATAAATTATTTAAAAGATGTTGGAGGATCTGTACTTAGTTCTTATTAACTTCCATTTTGTTTTCTTGTAATAATAGTTTACAAAATCTCAATTTACCAATTTTTCTTTATTGTACTACACATATTGATATTCTCAAGTACAGAGTTAAAATCTTTATAAATAAAAGTATTCTATTAGAATATCAATCTGTGGTATATATCTCATAAGAAATTTAGCTTAATTTTTTTTAAAAAATAAACTAATATAGGTGAATATTTTTTAAAAAAGAAATATATAAACTTTTATTTTCATTAATTCTGTGAAAATTTAGCTTGGAATCTCAATAGAATTGCTTAGAGAAAAAAAAGTTGGAAACAATCTAAAGGTATTAATCAGTGTTTTAAATTATGTTAACTTAAAATTGTTTTATAATTAATTATTTATAATTCAGGTTTTACTGCACAAATTATATAATAAAAAGGTGAAATTTTTATTTATTTTAACCTTTAGATGGCTCCTCCACTTTGGGCTTATCAAGTGGACTATTTTGATCCACCTCCAGATGAAGAACTTATTTGCAGCATATGTCGCTCAGTGTTTTGTGATCCAGTCCAGTCTCCCTGTAATCATGTCTTTTGTCGAAGTTGTATTAACAAATGGCTTGAAAACAACAGAAACTGTCCTATATGTCGAAAGAGAACAACAAGATATACGGTTCAAGAAGTTTTGCCTCTAATAAAGAACATGATCATGAAGCTGAATTTGCGCTGCCATAACATGGAAAGAGGTTGTGAAGAAAAATTTCCATTGGAAGCTTCTGAAGCTCATTTAAAAGTTTGTGTGTATGAAACTGTTCGTTGTGGAAATAGACCCTGTAAAGAAATGCTCTTCAGAAAAGATATGCCAGACCATGAACTTAAGAATTGCCCTCACCGTTACATAAGATGTCAAACTTGCTGCTTAAAAGTTCAGTCTGTTCAACCTGATAAGCATAATTGCATTAAAGCTCTTAAGAAAAGGCTGAAAGGTAACTTTTTCTCTTATTTCTCATAGATTGCAATATAAGTTTTATTTTGGTAAATGTAATTTTTGAAGTGATAACTTCTATTTGCGTGTTTTGCTAGAGAGTGAACTTGTCTGAACGTCATGCTCGGGAATGTAACGCTAATTCGGCTTCAGTCGGACATCACACCCCTTTTAAAGGTTTTGACCTAGATTCCTCTCTTCCCAATCAACTTACCTGTTTTACTATCCCTTTGCTTAAATTAATTCATTGATAGAATTGAATATTATTAAATTACAACCAAAATTCACAAAACCAAATTGGGTCTTCTAAACAAATTGTTTTGATTTTAAGTTGGAATTTTAAAGTTTTCAAAAGACAAATCAAAACCTTTAGTTGATTTTTTTTTAAAATCAAAATTCAATTTAATCATGTCAAATTATCTAAATGAAGCACGAGGATGTACAGAACAACGCTTGATGGAGTTTTTTTATAGATATTTAAATAAAGTTTTGAATCTCTCTAAAGTATTTATAACTTATTTCACACAGCTACCATAAACCTATGGTTTCCTGCTTAGAATGCAATTAATGGTAAACCTAACTATTTCTGGAATTTTCATATTTTGTTGGCGGACATTTCGAATTTCATTTTGTTGTTGGGCACTAGGCTGGAAGTACGGCTGTGTGGGAGTGAATATACCTTAGAATTTGTTTACTTTGTTGAATGTGAAAGATAAGATAGAATTGATTGAATGGTGTATGAAGGAAGGATTGATTGCTTCAAGATATGAATGTTCTAAATTTGATGAGCAAATGGGATTATATGAACAAAAGAGCTCTCTTCGAAGTCATACCAGCCACACTGAAGGTATGTTCGACCATTACCTTGCAGAATATATATTACGGTGCTCGCATGATCATTCACTTGGCAATGAGACCTTAAAAGCTTTTTAAAATCTGTTGTTATACTGTACCTTCCACTCGGAAAAGATAAGCAGCAAGAAAGTGCTGTTTTTATATTTTTTATCTTAAATGTTTAATTTCTATATTGTTTACATATATTTTCATTATGCGTCCACCTTTTCCGCTATATTCACTTGCGGACATTGTCGGTTTCGTTTGGCGCCAAGGGTGTGGGCTCTCCTAGAATTTTACCGAAAATATCGCAATTGGCTTAAACAGCTTTTAATGTTTTACACAAAAATGTTGGTTAATTTTAAGGTAATCAGATTTTGTGTATGTGTAGATATGAATAATTACATGCATTAAGTTAGTAAAGAGTTTTATTTATATTAAACATATATTTTTTGTTATACTGTCATTAATCTTATTCACCTTGCATCTGGCATTTTAACTGAGTCATTCATGAATATGCAAAATGAAACTTCTTGAATGTTCTTGGCCTAATTTAGTAGTGAGAATTTTTTTTATATTAACATAGTCATCATTACTAGTTATTAGTAGCTGAATGACCACCTGTTGCAAAAGGTAAGTTTTCGGTACTTGTGCATTATCGCAACAATCGCCAAACCTATTAGACAAGTGGAGTTGTCAATCCCAATTTTCCATATGTCATACATACTGAATAAGCAACCAGGGGCTTCTTTTCATATTGTGTTGCTAATAGGTTGTGATAGTAAGCAAGTACGAAGTTTTCTTTTCCAAAGGCGTTATTAAAAAATTAGTTTTACATGGGAAAAATACTAGCTTATGTAGATTTAATGTTTAAGTCAAACAGGAAATCTTAAATTATTTTTTAAAAAGTGTTTTAACATTTTCAGTTTTCTAATTAAAGTTTAGTTGCATCACATGTTTGGCTAAAATGCAGAACAGCCACTGGTTACTGCAATTTAATTCTTCCGAGATTAGTAAGCGAGCCAATTGTGGTAACCGAGAAAATTTTGGAGTGTTTTTTATGTTCTGTTTCAAGAATTTTTAGTATTTTATTTTTGTGTGGAATTTTTATATATTTATTGAATTTGTGATTATTTTTTTCTTATAAATTACCTTATGTTAAGTATATATTTTTTGCTGTTTTTGTTATAGTGTATTAAAATTTTTGTATTGATTTATAATGGTGGCCATATCCCTAATCATTAATTTTTCTTCAAGCATGCTCACAATGGTTGTCACTAATTATATTAATATTATCGCATATGTGAATGAATGTATGTTGAAGTATGCTGAGTATTCTGAAAGTTTTTTGCTATGTTTCCTTTGTTAGGAAAGAAAACAGAAGGAGCATGAAAGACGGTTTAATTGGATCGTCTTGTGCATGTCCTAAATGTTTGAAAAGCATGAAATTAAAAGAAAGGTTAAAAAGGCAGCAAATGATGGCTTTTAATATTTCAGTTTTAATTGTTTTTAATTAACTAAAATTAGTGAAAAAATTAACTATTACAAGTTTTGAAAAGTATCATTTTATAACAATGTTCAGATTTAAAAGTTTTTTTAAGTGCTTTTTTGTGATTATTTCACATTTTTGCATTATGTCTTCTGGAGAGATTGTTATTCCAATACTCACGAGGGTGGCTATTCTTGAAAATTGAACCAACCAGTGGCCAATTTCTGCACTTCAGAATTGGCTACTGTTTTAACAGAAATCATTCAGAATTTTTATTCAGATATTTTAACAATTTTTTTTTAAAAAAAAAAAGTATTAAGATAGTATGGTATAAATCATTCTTAGTTTATTATCTTTGATATTTTCAGTACTTGCATATTATTGCAACCGTATTGACAACGTTATGTGAAACGAAGCACTTCATTACCAATTCAGTGTATACGACATGCGAAATCAGGGTTGCTAACTTGGCGAGTCATCTTAAACAATAGCATTGTTGCAATAATACACAAGTGCCATATTTTCTCTTTGTTTATGTATAAAGTTATTGGTTGCTTATTCATTTTAAGTACTTAATTTTCTTATTTATGCTGAATTTTTTATTAAGTCATAACTTATTTTAAGTAGGGATTTTTTTTTTTAATATTTAATTGAAACCCAACTTTAATGTGTAATTGATTACATCATGGAAATTATTTTTAATAAGTAAATTTCATTTTCAGTAACCTGTCAAAAACCCTGAGTTAACCTATCCAGTGTATACTACTATTCTATGAATAATATGCTATTCATAAATTGTAATCTAAAAACAGAATCAATTTTTAGTATTAATATTTAATGCTGAATAAAATTTAGTACATTAATATGAAATCTGGAATTTTCTCATAGCAATTGAAATCATGCCTCCAAGAAAAAATTCCTTGATTTTTAGTTTTGAAGTGAATAAAGGGTAAGAGTAATAGTTAAATGTTTTTTCCCTTGTATGGTCTGTAAGCATTAACAATTGGTGGCATAGCGAGGGGCAGTTATGTATCACACAGTTAAAAATTATTTACCATAAGTACTAACAATTCTTTGAGCATAATGTAAAATTCAAATTTTATTATATAGCTTCTTTAGTATTTAATATATTTGGAAAATTTCATACAATTCAGTTAAAAACTGCATGTTAAGAGCAAAAAATATAGATGAATATACAATAAATTTTTGCATAGAAGCAAACCTGAGAAGCTAAACCTTAAGAATAAATTATGAGTAAATCTAAAGTAGTAAAGTTCAGAAAATTTGTGCATTGTTATACTTAATATTAATTAAATGGTCAACATAATATGTTAATAATAGTCATGTAGTTTTTGACGATGCATTCATATAATAATAAAAATTATAATGTTCATTGTTTCAAATGTCGAGAATTTTGTAATTTTAAATTCAGACATTAAGATATTGATGTAGAAAATATACATGAAAAATGCAGTCTGCAATAAAATGATCTTGACAAACAAAATACAGCATTTTCACTTACTAGGGCAGAGCTGGCTTAGGCAGGGTTGGTTTTGATGGATGCTGCTCTAGCTTTTATGCAACTTGTGAAATGTATTCATATTTAACCATTTCCGTCCAAACAGTTTACATGGGGAAAAAAGTTTGGTCTCCCTCATTCATTAGGGAATAGTATAAGATTCCAACATTAAAGTTTTATTTTTCATCGAATAGGGTTGAGTGGTAGGTATCGTGCTTCTACACCACAGATCTGGGTTCTATTAACAGGCTGGGCAAGGTCACCTCTGCCTTTCGGCCCTGCTGCCGTGGGTTGATAAATGAGTACCAAAAGGTTGCTTGGGATCTTAAACACTGGAGGTCTCTCTTCAGACAGACCACCAAATTGGGCATCTGTTCATGCACCTCAGTGCCCAATGGTCACTTATATTAGGATGGACATAGTAGTTCCTGGCCCTCATGGATTGTTGTGCCACTGAGTTTGAGTTTTAAGTTTGAGGATTGCCTCATTTTGGGGATACCCCTTAGATAAACATTTATTTCCAATCATTTGCAATTAAACATTTTTCTTTCAATTATGTTTATTTCGGAAGGAATTTGCTTAATAACATGTATATTTGTGTATTATATTAAAATTTTGTTCTATCCAATATGTTTTTTGCTCCTCTAAAAGCTTTTAGGACTTTAGAACTGATCTCTTACAATCCATGTACGTTTTATAGTAGTATTTATAAAAAATGAGACATTTTCATAACTGTGAGTTTTAATGCCTTGTTTATAAATTTAAAAAATTGTTTTCAGCTACAGTTTTTAAAGTGTACTGGAATAAGTGGAGGAATAGGATATTTACATATGAATATTTTTGGCTGCAGTAAGATATAGTTTCTTTACAATTTGAATAGAAGTTGTTAGCAACTTTGCGAATAGTTTGATATTGAATATAAACTCATGGGCTGTTTAACAGTGAAGTGTTTTATTTTGATACCAGCACACACTAAAATAAGGCTCATTTGCAGTTATATGATCAGCTTCAGTGATATTTAAATTTTCAAAAATACTCTACATGTATGAAAATATTCTTAAAACCATTCACCACATCTCATACTATGTCTTCCCCACAGCAGGCAATATTTGTGTATACTCAAAAAATTTAATTCAGGATACATTTCCAAATGTTGAAATTGTTTTTAAAATTGGGTATGGATACATTGTGGAATTGTCGGTTAACTTCACTGAACAAAATAGTTTTAAATGTACTGTTTTGAAAGACAAAATTAATTGGGGACAACATTTTCTCAATAGAATTTACAATGACTGAATTGTGTGAAATGTAGTTATTGATGAGAATTTTCCATTTAACACTAAAGAAACAGAAAGATAAAAAAAATTTTAACTTGACTGAAAATAGTTAGAAATAATACTTTCTCATTTTGAAGAAAAATATATCCTCATTAAAATTTTTAAAAATTTTGACCAAGTTTGTGTTATTAAAGTTTGTGTTATTCACAGTCACAAATGCCTATGTAGAGAAGATATTTTTTCTTACTACAAGTTGTTAGAAAAGGAAAACACTAGGAAACAAAAGTTAGACTTTTTCCGAAAAAATTCATTTAACATAAAAATATCATTTATAGGATTAAAATTTACATAAATTTTAAGTGTTGAAATCACTCTTTATGTTATTTTAAATTTAAAGCATAATTGAATATAGGAAGATTAATTTTATTTCATAAATCTAATCAGTGTGTGTGTGTGTGTGATGATCTTTTGCTCTTTTTTTCTCATTACTTTTTTTAAAAAACCATTAAGGTGTGCTGTATTTTCTAAGTCTCATATTCAACAATAAATACAGGGTGCTTTTTCCTGGCTATTTTGTAATACCAATATAACTTTATTTAAAAGAAAATTAATTTTTAAAAATGACAAACAAATTTTGCTTTAAAATAAACATTTTTCAACTTTAAACATGTCATTACTTTCAGGATTTTTTTTTTATTCTTCATTTTCTTGTGATTTTACCGTGACTGAACAGATTAAGGGGAACAACCAAAAAAAATCCCACTTTTTTTGCCCAAGGCAACGTTACAGCTGTGAGAGGGTGATCTCCCGGTTTTAAATTAACAAAGAGGCCAAACTGTGTGTATGAGTAATAAAATCGTCCCCACTGGACCTCCTGTGAACTTAAAAGGGGGAATGCATGAAACCTGTTGCACTTTAGAAGTTTACAAAAGAGCAGTAAATGTTTTCGGGATGATTTTTCAGGACAGAGAGGAACACTTACAAGGTTAAGCTCTCCCCAGATTTATTGTGCATAGTTCCCCTACACAACGGGCCTTTAGTGGTTCTGAACTCAGAACTCGTGACAAGCCAGCCACAATCCGATACCTTGACCACTAGGCTATCACAACCGCCTCCTTATGTGAGTAAGATCTAGCAAATGACATTTTCGGCAAGATATGTGATGATTGAAAAACAGGAAGTTAGATAGAATTCATTGGAATGAAAAACAAAACAGCAGAAGGTATAAGTGACATGACAGTAAGCAAACTTAAGGCTGATGGATTTGACATTATGAACTGTTGAGGGAAAGCTTACGATAATACTGCCACAATGGCTGGATGCCACACAGGTGTGCAGTAGCAAATAAAAGATATCAGCTAAACCTAGTTTGCATACATGCACCTTCTTTGATGTAAATTCAGTGACTTTCTTTGGTATGCTAGAACGCTGCTACTCTTTTTCTTTTCCCCTATGTCGATGCACCTATAGGAAGTTCTTTAATCCACAGGCAAATGTTTGGAGAGGATTCATGACACAGGTTGGAGCACTAGATGTAATGCTGTAAATTACATTAGACACCCTTATAAAGAAATCTTAACTGCACTATATATATATAGTGCACTATATATATATATATATATATAAAAACGGATGGAAATGAGTGAAAGCTTTAATACATGGACATATGCAGGAACTTGATAAGTCGCTATGCAATCGAATTCATTTTTGTTACTTAGGCGCTTCTGGCAACCGGTACTGTGTGAAGGCAATGATGCTCAAAATTATTTGCAAACAGATGGACTAAATATCCATCAATGTGCTCAAAAAATACGTGTTTTACAGATCATATTAGAAGCAAAACGAGAGGAAATCGTGGATGACACTTTAGTATATGCTAAAAGTTTATGTGAAGAGCTTGAAATTTCTTTTGAACCCCCACAAGACAAATCAGGAGGAAGTATATATTTGGCGACGGAAGTAAAGATGTTCAGCTATCATACGAAGATAACTTGAGGCAAACAATGTTTCTTCAATAGACAGTGTAACTGCTGAAATTTGAGAAAGATTCTAACAGTTGCAGAATCTAGCCCAAAAATATGCTTTTTAAGGTCTCAAGTGATATTGAGCATGAACGAACTTAACTTGGATCAAACTCCTCTAGACATTAATAAAGAGGAATTCCAAGTTGAGTGTGTACGTCTACAAGCTTTTGTAGCTTAGCCGCAACAGAACCAGGCTGTAAAAAAGAACTCATGCGGTCCTGCTCTCTGGGTTTATTAAAATATATTATTGAGTCCAAGCTTAAAGATGTAGTACCAAACATTGTTATAATGTTGAGAATTTTTTTTAACATCTGCCATCAGTAATGCCAGTTATGAGAGAAGCTTCTCTAAGCTAAAATTCATCAAAAATTATCTCGGGTAGACTATGTCCACGTTAAGGCTAACAAATTTAGCTATTCTAGCAATTGAACATGAAATACATATTGATATTGACAATTGTATAAAAGATTTTGCTATGAAAACAACACGAAAAGTGCATTTTTAATCAATAAAATAAATTTAAAGGTTTTTTTTTACTAATTTTGTTGACTAATAGTTAAAGTAGAGGGGTGGCAAATTTCTGGTCGGGCCCACGCTATGTCACTGTTAACAATAGAAACGATTGTAATACCAAAATTCAAAAGAGAATTACTATGGCTAATAGTAACTTAATGGAATATAAAAATATGTGAAATCAAATTTAATCAAAAGAAAACAATGGTTCTATTGTATAAAAGTATTTTAAAATCAATATTAACTTAGGCATGTGAAACTTGGTCTGTGTCTCGAACAGATGAGAACATAAGTATATTTAAGAAAGGAAGATTTTAAGATTTATTTTTGGAGAAATTCAGGAAAATAGAACGTGGTGAAGATCAAACTTCAAATATAACTTGTATAAAGAATCTGACATCATTAACTTCATCAAAATACAACAAATTAAATGGGCTGGTCACATTGTCAGAATGGACAAAGATCGCACCCCTAAAAAAGTCTTCGATGCCCAACCAATAGGCATACAGAGAAAAGGCTGGCCAAATTTTGGATGGATTGATGGCCTAGAAAAAGATCTAATTTTCAGTTCTGAAAATTGAACACTGGCAGAGGGGAAGAAGATTGGCCTGGAAAAGGCTTTTTTGAGAAGGCCAAGGCCCACCCTGGACTGTCAAGCCACTGAGAAAGGAAGGATGGCTTGCAAGAAGTGAAGCCTTTATTATTTATAGTTGAATATTATTCACTTTTCAAAGTATATTCTATACCTTTATCTTCAAAGATATTTTATGAATCGGGTAATTGTACATTTAATAAGATATAAATTTTCTAAGCTGATCCTTTGATAAAGGAGAAAATAAATAGAACTTTTGAAAAAGTGGATGACAATTTGTCAAAGCATGGAAGAAACTGTTTCCTTGATAAAAATGTTGGCATTGTACTCAGGATTGTAATTATTTTGTGATAGGTGTTTTCCTGGTGTTTAGTCAATCTATCACTAATCCAACACTAAGTAGGATCATTGCTGGGTTGTTTTGCGTAGTTAAGGGTTGGCAAACGTTTCCTCAACCAGCACAAATTATTGATTTTGAGCCTTATCTATATATATAAAGTAAAATTGGTCTGTTTGTAATTTGAAATTAACTGGTTTTGACTAAATGCATTTGAAAGTATATATGGTACTTATATCAAAAAATTAATTTTTAAAATTTTTATCTGCCATTCGATCTGTTCCAACTAATCTCTGAAATGGCTGGACTGATTTTGACGGAAAGATCACTGGCAGATAGCTAATGTTATAAGGAGTAACTTAAGCTACTTTTATTTTAGAAATCTTCATGTAAAAAATTTTTTTCTTATTTTCACATATTCATAGTATCTATCTTAAAAACTTATTTTGCCTCTTTACACAAGTCTCTAGTGATCAGAGTAGCACGCTTTAAGTATTTTATTTTTAAAAAAAGCTGTTTCTGATTTTCTTTTGTCATTCTATGTTTTACCCATTTTCAACAACAGATTTTAGCTGCATTCCCATTGGTCAGCCCCCGTCCTGCACACCTTAAGACCGAAATTTTGCTTTCATTATCAGTGCCTGCACCGTTTTTGAAGCTATTTTTCTTGCACTTAATACATTTTATTTTTAATTTTTATATTTTCTTATTCTCCTGTATTTTAACTTAAATGTATTTTAAGTTAACAAGCAGCAAGAGTCAATATGTTACAGTCACTCAAAACCCTAACGATGTGAGGTTATAGCTCAGAAGAGCTAGGCACTCAGGCCATCCACCCAAGAATATTTTAGAAAAAAAAATTAGGGTTCTGCAAAAACAAAATTAAAACCAATGAAATAGTGAGCAATATCCAATTCAAATAAGGATTATTTCAATAGCAATTTTCTTTTATCAGCCTTTTATTTTTAGAGTGAGCTTTTTACGAGACATATAAAAAGCACTCCTTCATGGAACAAACGCAATGACTCATTTTAAATGAAAAAGAATGCTTTTTTCTTACTGACTCACTTTTAATTCTGTAAAACCAAAGGATTCTTTTTCATTGCTATCGCAACCAGAGTTGATATAACCATAAGAACGAAACACACTTACTACTGTGATTCTAAGAAAGCTATGAGCAATATAAGGATTAAAACTTACTAATATTATAAATGCAAAAGTTTGTATGTATAGAGAGAGAGAGATGTTTTTCTTTCATGGTAAAAAAACTAAATGGATTTTAATGAAACTTTGCAACAATATATCTTATACATCAGAATAACATATTGGCTATAATTTATAGTGTGGAATGCTCAAAATATAACAATAATTGTCAAGAAAGTAGGAAAAAAATTCTGCTATCTGCAAAAAAGCCCGCGACAGCATATATCCATCTTTTTTTTGTGAACCAAAACTTTCCCTTTTTGTTTTGTCTACGCCATTCCTCAGTCCATGCGTTCACTTTTAATTTATTCCTTTGATCAGTGTAATCATTTTTTATTACAGAATAAAACCAGATTTCGAAGGGAGAGGTGGTGGCAAGATTTTAACATTACTTTCTGTTGTATTTATTTTAACATATTACACTTCCAGATATAAATTATTTAGACTATTTTAAGCGTTCATTACACAAAATTTGTAACAATGTGTTACTCTTGCTGTGCAGAGATGCGCTTAGGAAAGTGTTTTCAAAAATCGGCTAACAAGAGAGTTACGGGGAGTTATAAATAAATATAAAAGAATCCTTTTTATCAGCTATTACAGAGGTTCCCAAATTTTTTTGTCTCATAGACCCCTAGCCATGTTTTACGTTTTCCGGTAGACCACTGCTAACCAAATATTAAATTTTTTCAAACTTATTCACTTAAATGTCTTTTTGACATCTGGTGCTACTAATTACATTAAAAGAATTAAATTTCTGACTAGTGAAGTATAGTGTTTAAAACTTAAGGTATCCGATCCGAAAATCATTATTTTTTTCAAAGATTGACGAAATTGTTTTATGATTTTATTTTATAGGCCATCTTTTCAGCTTAATAAAAGTACCAAGTTTTTTATTTTCCATTCACTAGAACAAAAACTACAAGTGTTTTAGTAAAAGCAGATGCCATAACTTTGCACAAGATGTCGAACATTAAAATGCGTTTTACTCTAAATGGGGACAGTGATTGTTCACACAAAAAGTTTTGAAACTAATTTGCTGAAATGTTTTGTGTATGCTCTGTATAACAGTAGAAGTGTTTTGACCTTCAGATTTATCAATCACTGCTTTATTTCAAAATTTATAATATTTTATGTGAACATAATCACTGTTTTTTAAGCAGTTTCATATAATTACTAAGATAAAGTGCTCTAGTTTGTGTAAAAATTAAAATATCTCAACCTGAAGTTCATTTCAAACACGAATAACAAAATAACACATCAAAATTGAAAAATTGAAGTTCATAAAATGTTTGTACTGAGCAGGCCACTTTTATGTAATTTTTTGTACATTTTCAACAGTTTTTTTCCTATTTTAGTAGTAATAAACTTTTTTTCTCTTTTCAATTTTAGGATTTTTTCTTGAAAATATACCAAAGAAATTTAAAAATCCCCATACCTCCATTTTTTCAAAAAAAAAAGTTGTCGCAAGTAATCGGATTCCTTAAGAAGTACCTGTGAATGAATTAAAATCAAATTAATACATAAAATAACTGTTATATAAAATAACTGAACAACAAACAAATGCTTTTAATAAGAGGGATGCATCTGGTGCTGCAATAACAAATTTTTAACATTTGTCATCAATCTTGTCAGGTTTAATCTTAAATTTCCTTTGTTAGTAAGTGTACAGTGTTTTCTTTCCCTTTCTTTTTTTGTTTTTGAGACTGGTAAACTCACTGAAACTCTCTCACTAGGAAAAGCAATAAAAACTCTCACGATATTCAATAATTTGAGACAAATATCAGGTATGTCTTTTTAAAGCCAAAATTGCTGACATCAGTTTCTAAACTTAAAGATTTTCGTTAGGACCTATTCTGATCAGATCCTATTGTAATATGACATTTTTTTTTTCCTAAGTGACTATGAAATCTCTCATCTACTGTTGTATTACTATTTTTAAAAAAAACAATCTTAAGACCTAGTTTCAAAATCTGAGTAAAGGGTGTTTACATGTTGAACAAAGGTTAAAATGTTCCAACAGACTGTGTGACAATTTGAGAAAATTTGCAAAATCCAATACTGTACTTCAGCTTAATTTTGAAGGAAATGCTGAAATGGTCCTTGTCCTAGTAAAATGTATGCTGTCGCCTAAAAACCACAAATTAACCTCACTAAATGTAGTAAATATTAAATTGGTAAAATCTGGTTTCCACCAGATCAAATTTTTTTTTAAAAAAATAAAGTCATCTGGTTTAATGAGAGCCATTAACATAGACCCCAAGTTTAATTTTTCAATTTACCCATGCAAAGAACGAGTATACCATACATCAGCTAGTCATCCATAAGAATGAATTCATTACTAATAGTAGTGGTTGTGTGTGTGTGTAAATATATTGATCAAGGATCAGTCAGAATTCCTTCATGGATGATCACATACAGATCAGTGTGACCACCGAGAGAGATCTTTACCCAAACTACAATTCCACTACCCTTCTAGTTTCAACTTTGTAGGATTGGTTGCATCTAATGTGTTTCCTCCAGATCAGCAACACCCTTAATCGTTCTTCAGTGTAAACTGGGACTGCTCTGTAAAGAGTACAGAAATCCACTGCTGTCCTAACCCAGGAAACATGCTCATTTGCCTAATATAAGAGACACATCTTCGTCAATGGCTTGGGGAAACACACTACTGGGCATTTTATGTTGTGAAGGTGCTTTTGCACTATTGTAGCAAAGACTTGTTTCTGCAATGAGCTTGAAGCATCTTTGTGCTTCTTTTCGTTCAACCAGAAAGAGCTAGAAAACAGTCTACCTCGGGTATTGTAAATCATGATCGACCTGGAACATGTCTTCTAGATACATAGTCTTTTAAATTCCAATTTATCCCATTGGGAGTCAGTTTCAGATGCTCTAGCAACATCAGCTTGTGACAAGCTTTTTTCTATCAGTTCTAATGCCTGTCACCTACTTGAATAGAGTAAATAACTTCTTCCGGGCTCTTCTGCATATTGTCAACAAAATTATGTTTTCTCAAAGTACATGATTATCCTTCATACAAACAATACAATTTATTGTTGCTATTTTTTAGGCCTGTGTATATTTATGCCCTTATATATATATATAATATATATATATATAAACATCAAAGAAAAAATATTTAATAATACCTGATTTATCATATTAAGTGTTTTTATTTGATACTAGCTGGGATACCCATTCTTCGCACGGGTGAACTGAAAAATTAAACACAGATTGAAGGATAAAGAAGTTTTTAATGAGTTAATTTTACGTGAATTGCAAATTAAACAAAAAAAGCTTTTTGCATATCTCAGCTAAACAAAAGAAGAAAAAAACAACTTTGTTAAATTTTAAGTATGTAGATCTAATAGTTGATAAAAAGGATTTTTTTTTTTATTTATAATTCCCCTTAATACTCTTGAGGGTCGATTTTTTAAAATACCTCCCTAAGCTGATCTCTGCTCAACAAAAGTAACACATTGTTAAAAGTTTTGCGTAATGAATACTTAAAATAGTGTAAATAATTTATATCTGAAAGTGTAATACATTAATATTACTTTCTGTTGTATTTATTTTATCTTAAAATTGTAATATTGGCAAGCAACGCCGTTTCTTAAATTATAATGGAGATTCAATGAAAAACACAGCGAAATGATAACAATAGTCAAGTTGGCAAATGTCTAGCTACTTTCATAGCTCGAGCTTTATTAGAGCTTTGTAAGACTCACCGTGTAGGGGAGCGATGCAGGTTAATGCTTTATCGACTGCATTATGATTTACTGCAGTTTTTTTCATGCAATATTTTTTTTGGATCACCACATTGAAAATTAAGGGATATACATAAACAAAATACTCCACTTTGGGAAATTTAATCCGTTAGAGATAATGGTTCACACCTAGGAGAGCCCCCACCCTTGGCGCGAATTACTTTGGTTGGCGATAATTGCGCCGTCATGGTAACCTTGCTTTTTTAAATACAACATATGGCAACCCTAAATTTTTCTAGAGTTCTCGTCATTTGTGGGCGCGCATTTCAAATTTCATTTTGTTGTTGGGCACCGGGTTGAAAGCATGGCTGCACTTGGGAGTGAATACACGTTAGAATTTTTTACGTTATTGAATGCTAGAGGCAAGAAAGAATTGATTGAATGGTGTATGAAAGAAGGATTAATTGCTTCAAGTTATGAATGTCCTAATTGTAATGAGCAAATGCGATTAAATGAACGAAAGAGTGTTGTTTTGGATGGATTTGAATGGAGATGTCGAAAAAAGGTGTGAATGCGCATGATGTTTGCAGAAGTTTAAGAAAGAATTCGTGGTTTTCCAATAGTAAGTTAAGTATGTATGATGTTTTGCGTGTAACTAAAATGTGGTTTGGAAGGTGTATGAATGATTACGTTGTGAATGAATTGAAATTGAATAAAAATACAGTTATTGATTGGTTTATGTTTTGTCGAGAGGTTTGTATGAATGCGGTTGTGAACGAAAGCGTTAAAATTGGAGGAGTAAATGTTATTGTTGAAATTGATGAAAGTAAATTTGGTAAAATGAAGTATGGAAAAGGCAAGCCTGTGGATGGAAAGTGGGTGTTTGGAGGTATAGAAAGAGGAACGAATAGATGTTTTTTTCGAGTGGTTGAACGACGGACGAAAGAGGAATTGCTGTGTGTGATTAAAGAATGGGTCCTGCCTGGAAGTACGATTGTTTCTGATTGTTGGAAGGCGTATAAATGTTTGTCTGATGAGGGTTTTAAACATTTGGAAGTGAATCACAGTGTATGTTTTAAAGATCCTGATACCAGTGCTCATACCAATTCAATTGAGGGTACATGGTCAGCAATAAAACGTTTTCTTCGCAATCACACCAGCCACGCAGAAGGCATGTTCGACCATTACCTCGCAGAGTATCTATGGCGGCGCTCTCGCGATCACTCGCTCAGCGACGAGACATTCCGGGATTTTTTAAAAGCTGTTATTACACTTTACCCTCCACTTGGGAAGGATCAACAATAAGAAAGTAAGTGCTGTTGTTATATTTTTTATCTTAAATGTTAAATTTCTGTATTGTTTACATGTATTTTCATTGCGCATCCATCTTATACTGCTATGTTTACTTGTCACCGTTGTCGGGTTTGCTTGGCGCCATTTCGTCTTCGCTTGGCGCTTTTTCCGGTTTGGCGCCAAGGGTGGGGGCTCTCCTAGGATTTTACCGAGATAATAAATTAAAGATATTCCTCTGTGTAAAATTAATTATATACACCGCTCACTTAAAATAAATAGTCAAATCGTTTTCTAAGCTCTTCATTAACATACAAAAACATAAGACTCTTAAATTTTGACATAAACAATTTTTTCAGGACAAAAATAATAATCTTTGCAATCTGCTGAAAACGCATATCTGTTGCAAAACTGTTCACCTTCCCCGCTAAAATACTCATCATAGAACCCGTGCTGCCATATATCTTGGAAGAGTGGATTTCAAAGAATATTCCTTCTAAGTTGGTGTGGTAGTTAGGAAAAGGGGTGCCAGCTCACAGGTGTCGTCCACGTCACTTGACCATGGTTCAAAATTATGTTGTCTGTGGCCACACAAGCCCTTGTGTAGCTGAACAGTGCGACATTAATATTCACTCACTCTCACACTCTAAAAATACAGTACAGTAGTTATTGCGTTTTTAAGAGTAAAAATAAATTACATCTGCCTATTCAATTAAAATTACAGCGTTATAATTAACTACTAACCACAAAGAAATTTTGAAAATTTGTCCAAATGATGTAGTGTGAAAGAGAAAGTTTATTTACTTTAAGTACCAGAACCGATAAAAGCATTTATTTTGAAAAAAGATCAATTTCTTACTACCAAATGTGCATAATAAAATGATAAAAAAAACATTAAAATAGATTTATAACAACCTCTCCCTTCAAAACTTAGTTTTATTCTGAAATAAAAAAAAATTAGGGATTAGGCTGATCACAAGAATTAATTAGAAGCGAACGCATTGCATAGCCAAAACAAAGAGTTCTTTCACAAACAAAAGATAAATATATGCTGACGTGGGCTTTTTTGCAGTGCACGCCAGAAATACTTGCAGATGGCAGAATTTTTTTCCTACTTGACAAATATCATTATATTTTGGACACTTCTCACAATATCTTTATAAATTATAGCCTATGTGTTATTCTGATGTATAAGCTATATTACTGTCAAGTTTCATTAAAATCGATTCAGTTGTTTTTGCGTGAAAGACGCCGAAACATCCTCGCAAACTTTCGCATTTATAATATATCTAGATTATATTGATTTTTATTCCCCCTCCCCCCTTTCTTTTGGTAATTTTCTATTTATCTAAAAACTAAGAAAATCTGATTTACAAATTGTTTAAAAATATTGACTATACTCTTATTATATATATTTCATTGTAATGTTTTATAAGTATGTTGTGAATTAAAAAAAATTAAATCTGGGTGTTTTCTAAATCTGTTTTATGCATTGAATAGTAAAATTTTAAAACATGTTTTATTATAAACTTTTGTGTGTTTGTAATTGTGTCTCAAATTACTTATTCCAGAAAAGAATGATTTGATAAAAAAGAAAATGAATAAAATAAAAGAACTCCAAACAGAAATCAGAAATTTGAAAGAAGCTGCTGAACGAGTTGAGCAAACTTCATCTGATATATCCTCACTTGAAAGCATTTCAGCTGCTGATATCATGATAAACCTTCCTTCACTTTCATCTAATAGTTCGTTCGACTCAACTAATTTTATTTCTGATTCATTTGAGGAGAATTCATCTTTTGGATTATCAGCTTCAGATATTTTGGAGGGCTTGGAACGCAATTATAATCGCTTGAGCGAAGAATATGTACATGCCGATGCCTTTACAAATCATGACAGCATTGAATATCCACGTTCTTCCAGTCCTGTAGTACAGGAACATTCTAATGTGACTGATGTTTTAAACTCCAGTTATACTGATGAGCCTCAAATACGAAGACCAGCTAAACGTCCGCATACAACTCTGACCCTCTATTCACCAGAGAATGAGAATAATAGGGATTTCGAACCTGCTCCTATACCGTCACCTAAACGTACTTTTTGGCATCAGAATCGTAGCGAAATTGGTCACTCTTCACGTGCAGTTGATGTGCCTACACAACAGAGTTTTTCTGAGTTTGCCAGGAGATCTGGCTTCCTGCCATCTTCATCTGGTACCAATACATCTCAAGATAATGCACTGAATCCCAATGGTTTTTTAAGGCTTTGTCCTAGATTAACAAATCCTGGTACTGAACAGACTGTTTCAACAGCTTCTATTGCAGCTCAGAGAAATGGAAGCGCAATTTTTGAGCGGACCATTTCTTTATTAGAACAATACAACTTGGAATCTGATCCTGAATGGCTGCCAAGTAATTCTGTACAGTCTTTACATGAAGATGCAGATTTTGGTTCAGATGATAGCCTTGCTCAACCTGTTCATACACACATAACTAGTTCAGATGAATCCAGTCTTAGTGATGATTCTTCTGACACTTCTTATGAAGATGCCGAAAATGGAACTGTATTTAGTAGGTATGTATGCAGTACTAGAAGTCTAAGACGTAGGTATGTAGATACTATTACTTTTCTTTTCTTTTTTTTTCCGTATTGATTATTAAATTGTAAATAATTTACTCTAGTTTTTTATTAAATTTATACTTCCTTATTTTGATGCAATAAAACTATTGTTTTATTTGGAACAATGATAACATTGTTGTTAGAGAAAAACTTGGTAGCTAATAAGATTTTTGATGCATGATCAATGATTCATAAATATTATACAGACTTGTAATTTATTGAGTTATTATAATTGTATACTCAAATTTATTAAGAGGTATTTGTATTTTTTTACAGATTTGTACTTAAAATAATTACCCTATGAAAGATGAATTATTTTCTAATAAGGTTATATTTGCATAATGTTAAAGAATGTTACCTAAAATTGGAATATTTCACTTAGAAATAGTGCTTCAAAAGTAATATATTTTGACTTTTGTCTTATAGAGAGTAGCCTATTTTATTATATTCATTTTTATAAGAGTTTATCTATTTTTTGGTATAAAATGTTTATTTCTTATGCTAGTGTGAGCTAACTGTGGCCAGCCAAGAAATTCTACCCAACCTGCCACAGATTTTAAAACAACCATAAGGGATATTGTGGTTTTTCTCCCATGTTTATTATATTAAAAAAATTCTGATTTAAATTGTTTATATATACAGTGGTTGTCCAAACTATGGACTATTTCCAAAATTTCTGTTTTTTAAACTTGTATGCTTATTGAAAATGTTATGTTTCACAAAATGCTACAGCTTATGTATTATTGCAAAGAGAATTTAATAAAAAATTATTTGAAAAAATAAATTCAAGTATTTGCAATACTAAAAAAGTTAAGCTGAAATATAATTATCAATATACAATTAGAAACTGTTTGCAGTAAGTTATCAGTGCTTAGTAGGATGTCTTAATTTTTTATTACAGCTTCACATCGATGTTTCATAAAGCTGAAGATGGTTCTAAGATCTTGTTTCATTATTACATGATGTCAGGAAACAATTATAGCCTCAATTAATTCCCTTTTACTTGAAAGAAACCTCATTCAGGCAAGTTTTCAAAAGCTACCACTTTAATTGGATTGAGGTTGGGACTTTTTCCTGTGTTCTTTTTTTCAGTGCTCTATGCAAAAAGCCACTGTTTAGATAACTTTACTATGTGGCAAAGAGCTGGATCCTGCTGAAAGATAATGAAGCATTGTTCAGAAAAAGATGCCTGATGCAAGGTAGAAGTTTGGGTTCTAGATTAGTAGAAGTTTGGGTTCTAGATTAGTTTCAATGTATTTTCTGGTATTCAGTATCCTATTAATGAGATGAAGGGGATAAGTACCATGACGTGCATGACCAAATCTAAAACTAAGTAGATTCTTCACAGTTGCCTAAATGCATTCAAGATGTAGCTCTTCTCCTATTCAACGTCTGACATATTTCTGCGTACCAGTACCAAATAATATCTTAGTTTCATCACTCCATGTAACTTGTGACTAATCATCTGTCCAATTAATGAATTCCTTTGCCTACTGTAGTCCTTCTTTTTTACACCTGCTGTAAATTGAAGGTTTTTTTCGCAGAGTTCTATCTCTTAGCTCGACATCTGTTATTATTCTCCAGGTTGTTTTTGAGATAAACACCGTCATTCAGATCACATCTGATGGACATTAATGACATTCATCTGTCTTGAAAACATAGTATTTTTATTCTTCTGTCATTAGCATATGTGTTACACCTTTTTGGCTTTTTCCTGCTTTGTTTTGCATTGAATTTGTCTGCAGATATAGTAAGCAAAACTTTCAGACTCCAGATGTAATAAATGAACCACCTGCCTACCTTGCAATTTTAGTATAGGAAAGACCCAATTTCTCAAAACACAATCTTGCACCTTTTCATAGGTGTCCAATCTGTTCTTTTGATGTCATTGCTTCTTGACTAAATATTGTGGTCCTGACCTCAGTCCTGTTAAAAACTTTCAACGCCATTTGAAAACTAGTCTGAATGTGGTGTCCATCAAATAAAAAAGAACTAATTAAGGCTATAATTGTTTTTTGGAACCACATAACTAAAAAGCTTAAAACCATTGTCAGCTCCATGAAACATTGATGTAAAACTGTTATAAAAAAAATAAAAACTACCCTACTACTACTGATAACTCGCTGCAATCAACAGTATCTAATGTATACTGATGAATATTACATTGAAATTTTTTTTTTTTTATTGCAAATATGTGATTTTCTTTCATTTATTTTATTCAGTATTAAATTCTCTTCAAATTCACATGACTTTTCATTTTGTGAAATGTAACATTTTCTATAAGCATACAAATTTAAAAAAACATAAAAATTCCAAAAGTGTCCATAATTTTGGCCACTACTGTATTTCTTGTGGTGGATTTCTTCAATTTTTTTTTATAAGTTTCACTTGTATGTAATGGAATCTTTGAGCTCTATTTTTGCACACTTGTCAAGGACCGATGATAATACAATAACTTCATAATTTTATTCCATTGTCCTGATCAGGGTCCTCAAAAAGTAAGGATTTCAAGATTTGGCGATTAATTGCATATATCATTTCCAGATTGGGTGACTAATTTCATACTCCATTTCCAAATTTGGTAACTATTTCCAGATATGGGACTAAAAGACCCTACCCTTTAAAAAAGTACTATCCTAAAAATGAAAACTCTTGTTATTAAAACAAATAAAATAAACAAAAGAAAGAGTAGGGTGGGTGCGTGCGTTAGCAATTACTTTTACCAGAAAAAAAGTTTAATTTTTCTGAAAATGGAAATAAAAAAGACTCATGCATATGAATAATAATTTGTTCTAACTGCTAAATATTTTTATAATGCAATGCATTTAGAAGTAATGATACGAATAAACATTATAGCAATATGTTTAAAAGGTAATAATACAATTGACATTTAATATTTCTTGTGCACTTTTATTAGTTAGACCTGTATCTATAGAGATGGAATCTTTGAAATATAACAATGTGGTACTCATCTGAGGCCCCGTAAGCAGAGATAATATTCAGACCCATTAATTAATATCTATTGAAGAGCAAGACTAATTCCAGCGCTGTGACGTAATTCCTCTCCAAATATCAAACTCAAGGATAAATTCAACAAAGAATAAATGATAGTTTTAAAAACTAAAAAAAGTCTTTTATTGTAGATCGAACTAAAAAATGAAAAATAAATTATAGTTTTTTAAAAAACCTAAAGGCTTTTTTAGTGAATAAAAGTAAAAAAATAATTCTTAATATAAGAATAAAATGATTAACAAAATTAATGTCATTGAGGTAAAAGCGTGGGGGGTGCTCTATATTGTTATAATTTCTTACTAGTTCTATTCCAAAATGCTGAATTAGTGTAAAAATGTTATACAAAGCTCCCCACGCTTTTACCTCACTGACATTAATATTTTCTTGTTAATCATTTTTTCTTATATTAACCCTCCAAGCGGTTAGCATGGAAAATTCCGTCATTGTAAAGATGCTTCGAAAATGCACTGAACAGATTTTTTTTGCCTTCAAGTAACATTTTCAAAAGCGGTTGAGCCATACTTTTCTGAAATCCTTTCCCCCTTTTAAAAGGTTTAACATCTTGAAAGATAATTAGGGTCAGTGGAAGCAACACAGCATGACACTAATAGGAAGTTTTATGGCTCGCATAAAGTATATTCTTTCGCTTCATTTTTCTTATCTTAATGCATGCTTTCAGTTTTTGAAACATGATTATTTCATTATAAGATGTCAAAAAAAATTAATAAAACACCAAACACTTTAAAATTTGAAACCTTTTAAACTTTCCAACCACTAAAAATTAATAAAAACTTCATCAAATAATTTGAAACATTTTCTTACACTTTGAAAAAAATAAAAACGAAAAAAAAAAAACTAATTAAGATCTATTAGTTTTTTTTTTTAGATTTCAAAGCCCAAGTGTTCAGGAAAGTTTACGTACAGTGCCTAGTTATATATTGTTAAAATACACCGAATTATATTTGAATTTTAAGTGCTTGAAATTCAGTTTACATCAAAGACAGCATGAATGAAGATTTTCCCACATTTTTTTTATAACTTGAATGTTTGAATAAATGGTAATCAAAAATATACGGAAACATTTACAGTAGACATTTATGCATATATAAATAAACATAAAAATCAATTTTAAATTCGAGCTATTCAAAAACATTCGAATTATTATTCAAAAATATGTATTTATGCAAGATACCTCAACATTTATCTTTTTTTTAAGGTTACCTGAATAAGTAATTAAAATCTGGATATTTTTTGAAATCTCGACCGTATAAAGCTAGAAATTTTATGTCGGAAATTCCATTTCAAATTTCGGGGGAAAATGCATCGCGCAGTTAAAAATTATTTACCAAAAGTTTTAGCAATTGTTTGAGTATAATATAAATTTAAATTTTTATTATATAGCTTCTTTAGTATTTTTTAATATATTTCGAAAATTTCATACTATTCAGTCAAAAACTGCATGCTAAGAGCAAAAAATATACTAAAAAAAATTGATGAATATACAATAAAGTTTTACATAGAAGCAAAACTGAGAAGCTAAAGCGTAGGAATGAAAAATTTTGAGTATATGTGAAGTAGTTTTCGAAATATTTATTTTAAAGTTCAGAAAATTTGTGTGCCTTATGTTACACTTAATATTAATTAAATGGTTAAAATAATATGTTAATAATAGTCATGTAATCGTTTGACGACACATTCATATACTAATAAAAAATTATAATGGTCATTGATGCGAATTTCAAGAATTTTACATAATTTTAAATTCAGACATTAAGATATTGATGTAGAAAATACAAAACGACCATCTAAAATAGATGAAAAATGCAGTCTGCTATAAAATGATCTGGACAAACAAAATGCGGCATTTTCACTTACTATGGCAGAGCCGGCTTAGTCAGGGGCGATCTGGAAAAATAGAGAGGGAACTGCGGTTTTGATGGATGTTGCTCTAGCTTTTAAAGTTCTCAGGGGAAAAAAATATATAAATTACAAATGCAAAAATAAGTCTTGTAATTTTCCATACATTTTTATAACAACGAATTGTGGAATTGGCTTCCAATACATTGTTGTGTTTGACAATATCTAAGGTAACCAACCTTACTTTAGATAGATTTGTACTACTTTTTCGTAACCGTATTCCTTTTAAAATTAATTCATGCAGCCGAAATACACCTTTTGTACCCTTAAAAATTTATTTAAACTATAACGGTTAATTTTTTAATTTATGCAACTTGTGAAATGTTCATATTTAACCATTTCCGTCTAAACAGTTTACATGAAAAAAAAGGTTGGAATCCCTCATTCATTAGGGAATTATATAAGATTCTAACATTAAGTTTTATTTTTCACCGAATAGAGTCGAGTGGTAGTGTATTGTGCTTCCACACCACAGGTCTGGGGTTCTATTAACTGGCTGGGCAAGGTCGACTCTGCCTTTCATCCCCGCTACATTGGGTCAAAAAATGGGTACCAAGCTTGCTTGGGGTCTTAAATAATAAAGGTCTCTCTTCAGACAGACCACCAAATTGGGCATCTGTTCATGCACCTCAGTGCCCAATGGTCACCTATATTAGGATGGACATAGTAGTTCCTGGCCCTCATGGATTGTTGTGCCACTGAGTTTGAGTTTTAAGTTTGAAGATTGCCTCACTTTGGGGATACCCCTTAGATAAACATGTATTTCCACTCATTTGCAATTAAACATTTTTCTTTCAATTACGTTTATTTCAGAAGGAACTTTGATTTTTCAAATGTATTTGCTTAATAACATGTATATTTGTGTATTATATTAAAATTTTGATCAATCCAAAATTATGTTTTTTGCTCCTCTAAAAGCTTGTAGGATTTTAGAACTGATCTTACAATCCATATATACGTTTTATAGTAGTATATTTAAAAATGAGACATTTTTACGACTGTCGTTTATAAATATAAAAAATTGCATTCAGCTACAGTTTTTAAAATGTACTGAAATAAGTGGAGGAATAGGATATTTACATATTATGAATATTTTTGACTGCAGTAAGATATGTTTATATTTCAGTTTCTTTACAATTTGAATAGAAGTTGTAGGCCACACACACACATTTTGTGAATAGTTTGATATTGAGTATAAACCCATAGGCTGTGTAATATTGTAAAGTGTTTTACTTTGATACCAGCACACATTAAAATAAGGCTCATTTGCAGTTATATGATCAGCTTCAGTGATATTTAAATTTTCAAAAATAGTCTACACGTGCAAAAACATTCTTTCAAAACCACACACCACATCTTATACTATGTCTTCCCTACAGCAGGAAATATTTGTGTATACTCAAAAAATTTAATACAGGATACATTTCCAAATGTTAAAATTGTTTTTAAAATTTGGTATGGATACATTGTGGAACTGTCGGTTAACTTCACTGAACAAAATAGTTTTAAATGTACTGTTTTGAAAGACAAAATTAATTGGGGACAACATTTTCTCAATAGAATTTGCAATGACTGAATTGTGTGAAATGTAGTTATTGATGAGAATTTTCCATTTAACACTAAAGAAACAGAAAGATAAAAAAAATTTTAACTTGACTGAAAATAGTTAGAAATACTTTCTCATTTTGAAGAAAAATATATCCTCATTAAAATTTTTAAAAATTTTGACCAAGTTTGTGGAACTGTCGGTTAACTTCACTGAACAAAATTGTTTTAAGTGTACTGTTTTGAAAGACAAAATTAATTAGGGAGAACTTTTCTCACGATACAATTTGTAATGACTGAATTGTGTGAAAATGTAGTTATCGATGTGACAGTTTTCGTTGTAATAAAAGAAACAGAAAGATAAGAAATTTAACTTGAGTAGAAAATGGTTAGAAGTACTGTCATGCGCATTTGAAGAAGTATATCCCCCATTAAAATTAAAAATTATTGACTGAATGTGTGTTATGTCCATCACAAATGCCGATGTAGAAAAGGAATTTTTATTTAATACAAGAAGTTTGAAAAGGAGAAGACTAGGAATGAAAATTTAGATTTTTTCCGAAAAATATTCAGTTAACATAAAAATATCATTTATATGATTTTAATTAAAATAAATTAAAAGTATTGAAATCTTTTTTATGTTATTTTAAATTAAAAATATAATTGAATAGAGAAAGTTCGGTTTTATTTCATAAATATAATCATCGTATGTATATCACCGTATGCACCATTTATTGTCTTTTTTAAAAAATGAGTAGGGCCTTTGCTCTTTTTTACCTCATTACTTTTTTAAAAAAACAGGAAAGTGAGTGCGTTTTCTTACTCTCATATTCAAAAATGAATACAGGATGCTTTTTTCTGGTTCAAATCGCAATACCAAAAAATATATTTTTTTTTAATTTTTAAAAAATGACAGAAAAATAAATTTTGTTGGAAGAAAATAGAATTATTTTTCAACTTCTAACATACTATTTATTTCATTTTTTCCTTTTTTTTTTTTTTTTTTTTTTTTTTTTTTTTTTTTTTTTTTACCCTTCATTTTGTTTTAATTTTACTGTGACTGAACATATAGGGGAAAGAAACAGAGTTCTCCACTACAGCTTTCATACAAGATTGCCCAAGGCAACTTAACAGCTAGCTCTTAAACGATTGATCTCTTGGTTTCTACTTGACAAAGGAACCGAACTAAGTCATAAAATTGTCCCCGTTCGACCTCCCAAGTTTTAAAAGGAGGAAAGGAAAGAAGTCTGCTGCATTTTTAAAGCGAACCGCAAAATAAGAGTAAACGCTTTCGGAATAACTTTTCAGGAGGAAGCTAACCACTTAGAGGGTTAAGAATTATTTTTTTACTTTTTAGTTCGATTCTCTATAAAAGCATTTTTAAGTTTTTTAAAAACTATAATTTATTTATATTGAGATTTAATTTTTACCTCCAAGATTCCATATTTTAAAAGTACCTAATAAGCATCTGTGAATAATTTAAAATGGCATGAATATTGCATTAGTAGATGTTATTGACTTTTTAAAGAAAGAGATGAGGTTTATATATGGAACAAATAACAGTAAAAATTATGCAGGTACTGTTTGAAACTAACTTTTGATGTGGAAAGGCAATAGTAATTGGTCCCTAATTTACAACCTCTGATAATAAAGTTCAGTGAATCGTTCTGTAACATTAATATGTAGATGAAATATTATTGAACATTACTTTACTGTCCTTCGAAATAGTTGCCTTCCATTACTATGCACCACTGAGATGTGCTACACATGTCCAGGAAACGAAGTTCAAAAACCTCGTCTCATTTCATTGTATGTCAATAATATCGTCAAATCCCTTTCCTTTCAAAGCGAGTTTAAGTTGTGGGAATAGGAAGAAATCTGGAGGATTGAGATCTAGCGAGTGTGGTGGATGCTAAATTTACACCCCTCGCCTCCTTTTTTTTTGCCAGGAACTGTTTGATGATATTGACTGTGTGAGGGCAAACATTGTTGTGAACCAAAAAAACCATGAACCTGGGGCATACGCTGTGTAGGCGTTTCATGAAACAGGTCAAAATTTCAATGTACCTTGCAGCATTCATCATTGTTCCTTCAGCTAGAAATTTTTTATGATAATGCCTTGATTATCAAAAAAGGGGATGAACATCGTTTTTCAGCTCTGACTTATTTCCGATGAGGTGATACAGGAGAATGCCATGCTTTGCCGTTTTGTTTCAAAATCGTGGCTGAGACACCAGGACTCATCCTGAGTGACAATACAGTTCAAGAAATTTGGTGTCATATCTGCCATTTCAACAAAATCCTGTGAAGCCTCCAAACATGCCTGCTTCTGATTAGTCAAGTGATGTGGCAAAAGAAAACAACTCTTTTCTCTTCCCTTAATTCTAGGTAACAATTTGTTACACAGTTAATCGATGTTCTTTCGTGATTAATTTTCTTAGTGTTTTCGTTGTTACTTTTCCACTGTGGGTGTAGCCAGAAACACTTTCACTGCCTTCTCATAAACAAGCGAATGACTCATGCAGATTTAAAAGACGGTGCTTGATCTTCAAAAACATGTACCAGCATCGTTTATGTTTCTTTCAATGTCTTGCCAGGCTTAAGACAAAACTTTAAATTGATCTGTTCGTTGATCTTCCTATTCTCAGTTAAGAACCAATGCACTAAACAAGCACTTTGTAAAACAAGTCTTACATGAAACACAAACGATGGTCAACTGGTCAAGTATGGGGGCAGATGGTCAACACCTACCCTACACTGCAGATCAGCCGTTCTGACTTCATTCACCAAACTTTATTGTTAGAGGTTGTGTTTTCAAAACACCATGCATGCAGAATCTCCCGATTTGTGTATTTTTAAAAATGTATTTGAATTCCGTCTTTTGATTTAGTTAATTGTTCATTTCATTGGTATATAGTACATCCTGGTAGTATTTGATCAAATAACATATATTGAACTTTAAATGCAATTAACTGAATTTAAAATTATGTTTACTTTTGAAAAATTCAAATTTTTCTTTTCTTTTCTTTTTTTAGTATCCTTGGTAGCAGCAGCAGTAGTGATGATCCTGATTGGGTACCTCAACTAAGATTTAAAAATAGGGACTGAAATATATGTTAGTGATAGTAATTTTTGCAATGTATTTGTTTTGTAACTTTTTCAAAGAATTATTCCATGTGGCATTTTCCTAATTTTACCTATTTCCTTTTAATTTCGCTGTCATTTTCTGCTAATTTTTAAATATTAAATTGTAAAAAAAAAATGTTTTCCCAATAAAAATTTTGTCAATATTTTAAGCTTTGGGATCTTTATTGTTGAAGAACATATATAAATATGTAATATACTTTATACTTCCATTATTTTCAAATTGGTTTTTAAATAGATTATAATGCAAAATGTTAATTTGCTTATAATTTTATTGCAGTATAATAAATTTCTTTTAAAAAATTGTTGAATCGTTATATGTTAAGCTTGAATAAATAGCCTAATTAATGTAAAACAAATCATATATTGAACACAGTATATATGAACATTTAAATGTGAACAAAAAATAAAAAGATTTTATAGCTTAATTGCAGTAGTTTTAATAATACTGTTTTTGTAATTCTCACAAAACACTCATATTTTGAAAATTACTAAAAAGTTGGCAAAAGCTGAAACAATTGATATTAAAAACAAATTTTTCAAGAAATGTATAATTAAAGCAGCAAAAATCACACTTGTTGCATATATATGAAGGCTCGAGATAATGCAAGAAATTTTCAAAGTACTTGAAAAGTCATATGAAATTATTTTTATATTTAGAAGTTCCTAATGTTTTGCAAGAAGCTATTTACACCTTGAAAGAAAGTAAATTTCGTGCAAGATACAGTTTTTCTAATACTAATTTTGAATCAATTTTGTATATATTCACTGCTGAAGATTTCCTAGAGGATATTAGTAGCCTAAAACTTTGTTTAAAGATAATTAGCTGATGAAATCAAAATGCTTTATTTTAAAATATTTTTAATATAAATTTTGGGAACGTATATATATTTTAACCTATTTGACTTTGGTAATTTCATCCTTGTGTTTCTTAATCTCTATATTATAGAAATTTGCCTTTGATAAATGGCTTAAATATTACCTCCATTTAAGAAATATACTGTTTCCTTAATTGTTACTATGTGTTTATGCAATCTTTTTCAAATTTGATTGTCATAGTTGTATTTTGCTTCTCTTTTGCAATTATTAAAAATATTTATTTGTAATGTTAAGAGAAAGTGTAAGCCTCTTGTATGTATGTATATGTTTATAAATATATCTCTTAATAAATTTCATTCCAAATTTAATGCTGAATGCTTTCATTTGACCTAGGCTGTTAAAACTCATTCACAGTCACAATGTGTTTTCTAATACACATAATTTATGTAGGCTTCTCTCTCTCTCTCTCTATGTAATCATGGTTTTGTTCATTCCACTCTTTATTTCTTAGTTAGAATCTATTTTCAAAAAGGTGTGAAATTTTTTTTTAAAAAACATAATTCTTGCGCCTTGATGCATTATTAGATATAATAAGTCAAAAAGGATTGTGCATATTAACGTAATTAATAGAAATGTATTACTTGACAAAATACATATATTACTAAATTTTATACATTGACTTATTGAACTTTTTTATTGAAAACTTGCTGCTCGTTGCTTCAAACATACTTATCTAACTAAATGAAATAGTCAAATTAAGATACTGAAGCAGTAAAACAAAAGGCTCACCATAAAAATAAATGTTAATATTTATAACTCTTCCTTTTTTTTTTTTTTTTTTTTTTTTTTTTCCCAAGTGGTCCCAGTAACCAAATAATCTGTAATCAATGTTTCTGTCTAGTCTAAGTACCACTAAAGACCTTTGGTGTATGGGTCTGATGAGTAAATCTGTGAGGCTGTAAATCAGGGGTTCTTAACCTTATTCCCTGTATGGGCACATCTGACAAATGGGAAATTGCTGGTGGGTGCAGTTAAAAAATTAATGATTCTTAATATTTCTTTGTTTTCCTGCAACCATAAACAATGTCCTACACTAAAAAGGTAAAAGAAAATTGGTGAAGAGGTGAGAGTGTGCTAATAATATTGAATAATTTTGACTTTTTGAGCGGGTGAGATCGTTTTGAATTTTTATTTTGTATTGAAATTTAGTTCATTTTTAACTTTTATTCTATCTTTGGATAAGAGCTTTTAATTTAAGTATTTATACAAGATAGTGTATTTATACAAATTGAAGTGTTGGAGTAGGGAAGACAAAATGGGTGACTACCCTCACCCAGATAATAATATGGAGGTAGAAAATACAAACTTTTCATTCAATAAATATAGGTGTAATTTAACAGATATAGAATTATTGACCAAGTTTGCGGAAAGACAAAATTTAAATAAGAGTCCAAATATTACAATTTTCTTAAAATCAGAAAATAACTTTCAGAATGGTAATCCACTTAAACTAAAAGAAAGTATAATGAAAGCGTTCACAATTTTAAAAAGTATTCTGAGTATAAGCAAAACAAGAAACGGCAAGATCATAATTAAAACAATTGCGAGATCGCCAAAGAAGCTTTAAAAATTAAAGAAATTAATGGTGTAAAAATAAGTACAAGATTGTCCTTTATTGGCCTAACCAGTAGTTATATATTACAAGTAATAGACGCAGAATATACAATAGACAACATAAAATCGGAATTAAAAAATTACAATTATGCAATTTTTGATATCCAACGTTTTACCAAAAAACCAGAATCTGGATTTAAACCTATCAAAACCGTTGAAGTTATCCAAATTGGATGCAGTATTCCCGAAAGAGTTCCAATAGGATTTGAAATGATTAAAACTAACCTCTACTATGAAAAACCTAGGCAATGCACAAACTGTTGGAAATTTTGGCACATTCAAAAATTTTGTAGAAGCTCAATAAAATGCCGTATTTGCTCACTAAACCAATTTGAAAAAGATTGCAAAGAAATAAAAATAAAAAAAATGTAGCTCTTGTGGAGAGGAGCATGAAGCTAACGATAAAAATTGCAAAGATATCAAGAGGAAGTTGAAATCTTAAAAATTAAAGTCAGCAACAAATCTTGAGAAATTCCAAAGGGGGGAAAAAAACCATCTTACTCGGCCAAAACCTATAATGATCAAACAGAGAAGATAGAAAATCTTGAAAAAAAGTTTGCGAAATTGGAGTTGAAATTTGAAGAAAACACTAGCATATTTGAAAAGAAATTAGAACAAATAGTACAACGCTTCACGACAGAACTGAATACCGTGGTAGCACAAATTAATTAGACCTTTTCTTCTCTAATGAATACCATGGAATCCACCTTAAAAAAAGTTGCATCCGATATAACAATTCCAAAAGATGATGATTGTCTCATTAGTAGAAAACAGAATGAAAAAGCAAAAAGATTCAAGAAAATATCAGAACAGAGAGGAAATACATTAGAAAGTGTAGTAGAAAAAATAAAGAAACTTAAATAATCAAATTTTCTTATATTCTCGCTAAAAACTCAATATTAATCTTTCTTTTTTTTGAATATTTAAACTAATTCGTAGTATCGCACCTTTTTTTTTTTAAATCATGAATATAATCCAATGTGGGAATGCACATAGAATTAAAAACAAGATGTCAGATATTCTTTTCGCGCCAATTTTTCAAAAAGCTAGTATTTTAATAATGCAAGAAACTTGGTTACATCCAAATGATATTTTCACAATTCCCAATAAGAATATATTCAGAATTGATAGGGAAATCAAAAGAAGAGGAGGGTTAATGATAGTTCTAAATAAAGATATTAGCGCAATAAAAATATTCTCAGAAATTAATGAAGACTTAGGAATTTTAATAGCCAGAGTTCAGATAGATTTTTAGTTCCTATATCACAATTTTTAATATATACATCCCACCGGGTAACTTTAAAAGACATCAATTTATCTAAAGTAGCATCATATATTGATAATCATAGTTTGATATTGGGAGATTTCAACGCATCTCATGAGATATGCGGATCAAAAAAATCCAGTGCTTCTGGAAAAAAGATTTTTGACTGGATTATTGAAAATGTGTGTGTGTGACTTAATATTATTAAACGATAAAAGTCCAACTTATCTCCATTCATCGGGAATTTTTACATCTATAGATCTTTCTTTAGCATCTATAGATTTAAATTATGATTTATCCTGGTACACAAATACCGATAATTTTGAAAGTGACCACTTCCCTATAATTATTAATTACAAAAGAACAAACAGCTCAGCAACTAATAATTTTAAACAAAATTTAAATGAAAACATAAATATAGATATTATAAAAGAAATTAAAAAAGCTCAAATCTTATCTCAAGAATCAGAAAAAAAAAACATCAGTTCAAGAGCTCCATGGTGGACAGCAGCATGCGGGCATTTAAGAGCAAAAAAAAGAACTTAATAAAGCAAGGAAAAACTTTAAGAAGACTGGATAAAATATAAAGAAGTAAGCGCAAAACTTAAGCGAACAATCAAAGCCTGTAAAGAAAATTTTTGGCACTAAACATGTGAAAAAATATCCTCTCCTAAAGTTCTTTTTAAAATAATCCGAATAATCAAAAATAGAACAAATCCTATTTTTCATTTAATATTGAAATTAACGAACAATCCCAAGCAAACTGTTTTACAATATTACGCAAAACAAAATAACGATAGTATTCTAAATATTTTAGAAGGTTGATTTGTGGAATCGGGCGCCTCTCGCGCCAAGTGTTTTCTCGCCAAATCTGGTAACCCTGCTGAATTTGTTTTCCAGTGAAGGAGAGTAGCTTTTTGGCGATATTTTGAGCATGCGTAGTAGATTTCTTTCATTTTAACGATATCGCGGCAAGTTAGCGCATTCGTAATTCGTTTTTTTTATTATTTTAACAGTTTAATTCTTCAACGGTCTTTCTCGCGCATGAGTGTGTAGCTGAACATTGCGACGTTAATATTAAATCAATCAATCTCGCGCATGAGCAGAAAGCTTTTATTACTTAAAATTACTTAAATTTTATTACTTAATTAATTTTTATTTTTAAAAATTCCGTTAATGAGGAAACGGTTATTTCTTTTGCTCCGGTTGGGTCAGCTGTTCGGCTTCGTTTTGGGAATTACTTTTTACAGGTAATATTTTAATTTCTTTCTCCACATAAATTTCAAAAGATTGCCATGATGTCCAGCGATACTCTTTGGATTAATTTGAATGAATGCATGAAAAGATACGATTACTATTGTTAAAAGTTTTTTCCCCATGTTGCCTGTGCTTGGAAAGAAAGCTGTTTTAGAATGGTGCATGAAAGGTTTGATTGGATCATCGTATGTATGTCCGAAATGTGGAAAAAGTATGCAATTGAGAGAAAGAACGGGTAAGGAAGTGAATGATCGTTTTTGAATGGTACTGCAAAATTCAGTCCAGTGTGAAAGAGGATACCCATCATGTGTTTAGGAGTGTAAAAAAATGGTTTTTGTTTGAATTGAGTAATATGGATTTTTGTGCATCGTTTTGTTAGTGATGCAAAAATAAAAATGTTTTGGAAGGTGCTCTCAGAAATATGCAGTAGCACACTGGTATAATTTCAGTAGTCGGTATCATAAATGCCGGAAATAGCAGCATTTTTTAAAGGTAAGTGGAATTACTTCCATTTTTAAATGCCTGATTTATGCAGCGATTTTCAGTTTCACAACTTTAAAATGCTATTTTTTAATGATTTTCCTTCCTCTATCTTGAATTTCACACTCCGGCGTTGCGTGTTGTGGTAGGGTTGCAACTCCGAAACACAACACGCAAAAACGCGCCAAATTGGCAATTTTTCAAAATTTGGCGGAGGCACCCGATTTGATTATTTCACCCAAATATTTATATTCCGGACAATAGCCAGGATATTAATAAACCTTTTTCTTTAAAAGAATTAGAAATAGCAATATCTCATCAAAAGAACAGCAGTCCACACAGGGCATGATAAAATTTCTCTCCAATCAATAAACCATCTCCCCATCAAAGCAATAAATATCTGCCGCGTTGCGTGGTTAGACATTCTTCACTACAACAGGGTTGAATGAAATAACAATAAATTTTTATTAACTTTAAAGATAAAAGATTAAATGAGCAATTAAGAGGTAAGCTTCCAAAAACTACAACCAGGCACGCTACAAGAATAACAGATTAATTCAGTTCAGTTTTGGAGTCGTTTTGTTGAGCTGTAAGGTCGCTGCATACTCCCCTTCCCGTGTCAACGATACCTAGTTGGAAGATTAACTTTGCGACCAGAACGTGTAGATGGCTGGGTAGTCGTTGAAGCTGTTGGATCATGTTCCACTGTAGCAGGTGTTGGAGCTGTTGCATTAAGTTCCACAGTAGCAGGTGTTTCATTCTTGGTTTGAGGTAGTTGCAAGTCCTCAGTGTTAAGAAAGAAGGCAGGTTTGCATCTATCAATAGATACAGATACCCGTTTACCATTGATGTCAAGGAAAAACACTTTATCCTTCCTTTGTAAGACTTTGAAAGGGCCATCATAGGGTTGTTGAAGTGGACGACGTAACATGTCTCGACGAAGAAAAACATGTGTTGCTTCCAACAGTCCTGGATGGATAAAAACTGGACGTTTGCCATGGTGTTTTGGTGGTTTAGGGTGAAGTGATTGCATGTGAGACTTAAGTTTCGAAACAAAATTCACAACAACATCATCTGGCTTGGAAGAGTCAAACATCTTCCCTGGCAGTCGAATAGAGGTCCCAAAAACTAATTCAGCTGGGGTATACAGAATATCTTCTTTAAGAGAAGCTCGTAGACCAAGTAAGATGATAGGGAGTACTTCTGTCCAACGCTCAGTAGCATGGCACTTGATTGCACTTTTCAATGGGCGGTGCAATTCTTCGATCATCCCATTAGCTTGAGGGTGGTATCCAGTTGTACGACACTTCTGAACACCAAGTAGTTTGCTAAGAGCTTTGAAGAGCGGGGACTCAAACTGCCTGCCCCTGTCGGTCGTGAGAATTGCAGGAGTCCCAAAGCGAGACACACAAGAGGAAAAGAAGGCCACAGTCTCAGCAGTTATGTCTTTGAGAGGTTGGGCCTCTGGCCATTTCGAAAAACGGTTAATCATTGTCAGGCAATAGGTGTAGCCATTTGAGGGAGGTAGAGGTCCAATGAGATCCAGATGAACATGATCAAAACGTTGGGAAGGTTCTTGAAATGATGAAAGAGGTGATCTAGTATGACGATGAATTTTGGATTTTTGGCAAGCTAGGTAGTGTCTTGCCCACTTAGCTACATCTGATGAGATTGATGGCCAAACAAAACGCTGCTTCATCAAATGTACTGATCGACGTATGCCAGGATGGGATAAATTATGCATAGCAGAGAAAACATCTTGGCGATGCTGTTTTGGGATGTAGGGTCTGGCTGTGCCCGTTGATAGATCACACATAATTTCAGTAGACGAATTGGGAAAAGTTACCTTTTTGAGTTCCAAGGAAGTTCCAGATGCTATTAGGGTGTGAAGCTCCTGATCAGTCTGTTGTGTCTCAGCAATACAATCATAGTCAATTTGACTTAGGAAGGTGATTGCAGAAACACGAGAGAGAACATCAGCAGCAATATTGTCAGATCCTGGAATGTGTACAATATTTGAGGTGAACTGAGAGATGAAATCCAGCTGACGGATCTGCCGTGGAGAACACTTGTCACTTTTTTGCCTAAAAGCATAAGTGAGGGGCTTGTGGTCAGTAAACACTGTGAAATCTCTAGCTTCCAGCATATACCGAAAGTGTCGGATAGCCGAGTAGATAGCAATAAGTTCACGGTCGTGTAGGCACTGTAAGACTTTTCAGATGAAGTAAGTTTTCTGGAAAAGAAAGCCAATGGCGGTAGCTCAGAGTCCACAACTTGGTGAAGTGCACCTCCTATGGCATAATCAGAGGCGTCCACATGAAGAGCAAGCGGGGCAGAAGGTGAAGGATGAGCAAGAAGTGCAGCATCAGCAAGAGCTTGTTTACACCTCTGAAATGCTGTAATTGCCTCAGAAGACCAGTTTAAAGACTTTGAGTCCTTCTTAGCTTTAGAACCTTTTAAAAATTCACTTAAAAGATACTGTTGTTCAGCTGCTTTGGGCAAGAAACATCTATAAAAATTTAACAGTCCTAAAAATTTTCTCAGAGAGCCAACAGTCTCTGGTTGTTTGTAATCAAGAACTGCTTGAACTTTGTCAGGCAATGGCTTAATGCCATCAGGAGTGATAAGGTGGCCAAGGAAAATGAGTTCAGTCACACCAAATACACATTTAGAGATATTTAGTTTTAAACCATATGAGCTCAGTCTTTGGAATATAGTTCTTAAGTGAGAACGATGCTCCTCAGCATTTTCTGAGTAACACAAAATATCATCCAAGTACACAAAACAAAAAAAAAAAGGAAGTCCTCTTAGTACTTCATGCATGAATCGCATAAAGGTTTGTGGTGCATTCACAAGGCCAAAACACAAATGGGTATATTCGTAAAGACCCCATGGAGTTGTTACAGCTGTCTTAGGAATATCACACTCAGCTATAGGTATTTGGTGGAATGCCTTAAAAATGTCTATTTTGGAAAGTATCCTCTTGCCATGTAGTGCATGAGCAAAGTCGTTCAAATAAAGCATGGGGTAGCTGTCGAACTCAGTAACAGAATTCAGCTGCCTGTAATCCCCATCAGGTCTAACTGTAGAGTCAGATTTAGGCACAACATGAAGAGGAGAACTCCAGGGACTTTTGGAAGGTCTAATAATGCCTTGAGCAAGAAGAAATTCAAATTCTACCTTCACTGCATCATACAGTTTAGGGTGTAGCCTTCTAGGCCTGGCAGTGACTGGTGGGCCAGTAGTAATAATATGGTGGACTGTGCCATGTGATGCTGATTTGGAAATTAAAGAAGGGTTGCTGAGGTCTGGATATTCCGATAAGATGTTTTTAAAACTAATGTTTGCATCTACAGTGAGGATTGAGGGCTGTACAATATTTGAAAAAACACAAGGAGTGAACAGAGAAGTTTCTACATCCATCAACCTTTTTTTCTTAAGGTCAATTAAAAGGTGGAAGTGCTTTAGAAAATCAGCACCAATTATAGGAGATGATACATCAGCAATTATGAAAGTCCAGATAAAAGGTCGCCTCAGACCCAGGTTCGGTTCTTTACGGACCATACCATAGGCTGGAATTTTGGTATTATTAGCAGCAAATAAGGAGAAGTTAGACTGAGGTGATTTATTCATAGTTGGAGAAGGTAGGATGACACAGATTTCACTTCCAGAGTCTATGAGGAATTTCTGGCCAGACTTGCGGTCTAATAAAAATAACCGGCTGGTATGTTGCGAGGGCTCTGCCATCCAGCTATGACAGAACTTACTCGTTTTTTTGCACAAATGCACAAGGTGAAACACACTTACGGGCCTGCTCTTTATAACGGCGATGATAGTAGCAGATGCCACTTCCTCTATTGACACTCCTAGAGCGTGAATGTGATCTCCGGCGGTCAGAACTATATTGTTGGTGGCGAGAAGAATTGCGCTCACTTGTCAGTTCAGCAACTTGTAGAGACAGCTCTTGGATCTGCCTGGCGAGAGAGTCCATGGTTGGCTGAGCACTGCATGAAGATGACTGGGATGGTGGAGGAACAGTTGTGGCAGCACAGATAGTCGAGGACGCACCAACAACCTCAGAAACCTTATCAGCGATGATAGCCAGTTTATCCAAAGGCTCTGAGGATGCAGACAAAACAGTCTGTATATGTGGTGGCAATCTTTGAAGCCACAAACTTTGCAGAAAGTCATCATGGAGTTGGCCATTAGACAGCTCTTTCATTTTTCGCAACTGGTGGCTGGGCTTCTCATCTCCTAGCTGAAGGTCAGTAAGCAGTTTCTTAATTTTTTGAGTCTCCGAGTCTCTAAATTGGGTGATGAGCCGCTGCGACAGTGTGTGATATTTGTCACTGTTCGGAGGGCTTAACACAATGTCCGACACGTAGGAGAGAGTTTCAGCATCCAGGTTCGCAACCAAAGCAGAATACTTAGTATCATCACTGGAGATACCACTAAATGTGAATGCATGGTCGCATTGCGCAATTCATTGACGAACGTTCGATTTCCAAAATGGCGGCAGCCGCAACGCAATACGAGTAACTTCAACGGTTTCACTAGTCATATTGTTGAATAAGCAGGAAGCGAAACGAATCTCCGAGCAGATGCTTCAAGTGGCCTTGAGGAGAAGGAGAAAAAAATCTTTCGCTACGTACTGATCATCCGTAATAGAAGAATTTGTATTGCATTCGCCAGTAGAACAGAATAGCTTACGTGTTTTTAAGCCCAAAAGGGGTCACCACTGCCGCGTTGCGTGGTTAGACATTCTTCACTACAACACGGTTGAATGAAATAACAATAAATTTTTATTAACTTTAAAGATTAAATGAGCAATTAAGAGGTAAACTTCCAAAAACTACAACACATGGTAAATCAGGCACGCTACAAGAATAACAGATCAATTCAGTTCAGTTTTGGAGTCGTTTTGTTAAGCTGTAAGGTCGCTGCATATCCTTCTGAAATCTTTTAATGACAGTTGGTCTTCAAGTCAAATTCCAAAAGATTGGACTCACGCAATTATCCTACCTTTCATAAAACCTTACAAAAATCCCAAGGAAGTTTCGTCATACCGTCCTATATCTTTTACTTCAATAATTGCCAAATTATTAGAAAGAATGATTCTACATAGAATGCTAGATTTCAGTTTTAAAAACAAAATTTTTCATGTTAATCATCATGGTTTTTACCCTCACAGAAGCAGCATTAATACATTACTTCAATTACAACATGACATTATACTGGCTAGAGAACGCAAAGAATATTTTATTTTGGTAGCGTTGGATATTAAAGCAGCATATGACTCAGTGTGGCCAAATGGCCTTATTTCTAAATTAAACAAAGTTGGATACTCTGGCAGATTACTACGATGGATTCAAAACTTCTTACATCAGAGAACAATTCAAATCAAATGGAAGAACACTTTTTCCAAAATCGTTGAAAACAATTATGGTGTACCCCAGGGTTGTATCTTAAGTCCTTTCCTTTTTATGATTTATATGGCAGATATATTTGAAATTCAACACGACAGCCATCTTCTGGTTTATGCTGACGACATATTTTTATATAATAGTGGTACAAATTGGAATAAAACAATAGGCGAAATGCAAGAATCTTTAAATAAAATTTCAGTCTGGTGTAAAAAACGGAAATTGTCCACCTCTCCAGAAAAAAGCAGTATAATCAACTTTTCCAGAAAAAGAAGCACAATACCTACATTACCTAAAATATGCGACAAACCTATTCCCGAAGTGAAGAGTCTGAAAATCCTGAGTATCATCTTCGACCCCAATATCACCTGAAAAAATCATTAATTACCTACATCAGAAAGGATTCAAATATTTAAATGCAATTAAAGCCTTATATTCTCCAAAAATAGGAATAAGATGTGATCATCTTTTAAATATTATTAATGCCACAATCCGTTCTATCTTTGACTATGGAAGTCAACTTTTTTCCTTTTCTAGCAATAGCAACAGACAAAAACTAGAACCGATTTACAATGCTGCCTTACGTTTAGCCCTAGGTTTCCCAAGAAACACCCCGTTAGATTTATTAAGAGCAGAGTCTATGAATGAAAGTATTAATAATCGCCATAGTTTCCTTTGCCAAAAATTTATAACTAAACAAATTGCATTAAAAAACTGGTCACCGGATGCAAGATTATTTTGGGATATAAATAACATTTTTTAAAAATATAGAGAAAAAGAGATTAGTATTTTTCAAAAGACGATCAACCTGCTCCAAGAATTATGTATCTCTAAAGTAGATATTCTTCAATGAATCCCTCCTCCTCCAATCTACGAAAAAATCGCAAAATAAACATCTATACTCATGAACTACCATTTCAAAACAAGGATCTTCCAGATGACATAGTACAAAATATGTTTAATGATTACATTCAAGCCCAAATTTAATAACAATATAGTAAAGTTTGATTCTTATCAATGGGCACGGAAACAAATTAAAAAAAAACCTGGCATTTAAATTTTAAAAATTAAAGGTTTATTAAAAAAACATTTAAAGAAAACAGTTATTATACAGTTAGCAACACTCCGGACGCTGACTTCACTCCGTCGTACCCAAAGACCGAATCCTGCCACTTGCCATTTCCCGTTCAAGGGGGGGAGAACACTCATTCCATGGCTGGTGTCAATGGGCGCTTCCACTCCCTACACCTCCCCCTTAAAAGCTCATCCAAAGTCATTCAGGACGATGAAGGCTGAAAAGAAACTATAAAAAAACACATGCACACATACATGGCAAGAAACAAGATAACGAGAGAAATTTTTTCAGGTATCATGCATAACAAGAGCTTTTGCTAACACAACTCCCAAAAATGATTTACAAATCACATTAATATGCATATGGAAATTAATATCCGTACAAGTTTTAACACAAATAATACTCAAAAAAATATTAAAATATAAAGCGTTGACTAAAAAATATATCCAGTAAAATCTGAAATAATTATACACGCATGTACTAGCAAAGCATGACTTTAGAAGCCAAAGTGTTTAATCTTTAGAAGTTTCCAGAAATTATGGTACTGAAAAACGTTAAGTACATGTACGTATAATCATTGCGCATTAATCTCATCCTATTTAACAGGAGCAGGCAACCTGAATAATTCATTGCACTTTTACATGCTAAACCTTCAGCCAAACGTTAATTCTTTTATTGTACCAGGTTTAAACATTTAAAAAAAATTCTCTTTCTCTTTTTCTTCCAATTTCTATGTAAAATGAAAGCAAGAAAAATCCTTTTCAATCCAAAAGCGACAAAAGCAACAAATGCATGTTATTGTCCATATAAACATCCACGCGAACCGTAAATACTTCAATACTGCTTTCAACTCCAATTTTAACCTACCTGTTATGAGATCACGACAACATGTACCAGGTTGAGTCAATAAAATTCAGGAATACGTTTCCATGCGGGGGCGGCGGCACGCCTAGTACTATACAAGATTCCTTTTTAAATCCACACAAGTTAAGGAACAACCTACACCGCTTGCTTTCTGTACCCACGCCTTGTCCATTTGTTTGAAGGACAGTCGATCCATTAATTTTTGCTGCGACCGGAAAATCTGCGTTTGGAACAATTCAATAAAGACTGTGTCACAAAGGGAGTAGATCGGTGACCACTTCTGTGGCTGCAAGCTGATTTTGAATCCTTGTTGAACTAATAATTCCACTTTGCTTTCTTTGAAGGTTCTCGAAGTTTTCGCAGGATTGCGAAGATCATTTGCCGATCAGTTTACGCCTGTAAGCCACTACATAATCAGAGGAACAGATTAACATGTCGTTGGCCAAATTTTTAGAGACAGGCACAACACCGTGCCTAAGGTCATTCAAATTCCATGTTGTGAACATCCTTTACTTCACACCCAGCATTTCGCTGCTCCCCAAATAGCAGACGTTATTTGGATGTTGACCCTCTATTATCCATGTTCTTTGTCCTTCGACAACCGCATCTGGTCGCCCACCACGGGCATCCTGGGCTTACCTGTGTCCATGACAGCATTCGCCATTTTCTTGCTCACCACTTTCTGACCGCGGTGACGTAAAGCAACCCTTAAATCGTCCATTCCATTTTCTTCTTTGATAGGAAGTAAGTAACTGGTATCGTAGCTTCAGCCGTGCAACTACAGCGGGAGATGTTTCCCTCACGCTATCCCCAGCCTCAGAGCCACTAATTCGGTAATTTGAAGATGTATTCTTACGATCTTCTGCGCAACTCGTCCGCTTGGCATTCGACCGAATACTTTCGATCTGTAACCGCGAGTTCGACTTTAATTCTGATTCATAGCACAGCTTTGCCTGGCGATTTTTTCCTCTGTTTCCCTTTCAACGCGTTCCTCACAAAATAACGGATAACTGAAAGGCTCTAACCGCGAACTCCTCTTCGTAATCACTTTGCTGCCGATTATGATATTCTTTAAATCATCTATAATCGTCATTTTATCTGCTGATACCTTTTGGCCTAACTCCTCAGCCAACAAAAGCCAAATCTTTACGCCTTTCTAGCTTTCCCCAAGAATGCCATTTGAAAATTTTTCTCTTATAAGGAAACTATACTCAAACTAACCAATAATAGGACGAAAATAACACTTTAAAGGAATTGCAAGGAAATTACATAAGTACCACACATATATCTTTAGGCATTAAAGGAAGAGCACCTACAAACACAACGTCCGCTATGCTAACTCAATACTCGATGAACTGGGAAGAGAAACAAAATAATAGTCATGTGTTTCTACATATCCCAAAAAAAGGGTGGCACTATAGCATACTCTATAAATAGAAAGCTTAATATATTACTGATTATTCAACTAATCACTTTAAAATAATGTGGGCAACACACAATAATCATAAAATATTACCTATACACAATAATCACTTAGAAAATATTCACTAATACACAAGAATCACTTGAAATATTACTGATACACACAGAATCACTTAATATATTGCCGATATTTAATAATCACCTAAAATATTACTGACACTACAATAATCACTTTAAATTATTGCTGACACACAATAATCACTTAAAATATTACTGACACACAATAATCACTTAAAAATATTATTGACACACAATAATCTCTAACCTATTTCACTGATATACACAATATAATCACTTAAAAAATACAATAACAACGACAACATAATAATAACCATTTATGCATGACAATCTATTCCTGAGCAGGACTAATAGAACACTACAAAAAAGTATATATTCAGTAGTTTTTTCTCCAATTTAACTGAGTAATATATTTTTTTTTTTGACATTAATCGAAAGAAATACTATGCGTACATAAGCTACGAAACAATTTCATTTGACATGTAAAGGATAAGTATTATTCTTTAACATTAATTTTTTCAAAACTAAACCCAATTGCTATTCTTGCTGACGATGAATTTATTACTAGCAGCCACATTACAAAATAAATAAAACCCATCATAGAGAAAAAAACATACAATCTTTCCTTAATTTATAGAACTGATGTTTTCTAAAAGCACTTTCCATTTATATGGAACATGTCAATAAAAATATATACTGATGTCCAATATAATGAATTCCCCAATTGAACTGGCGTTCAAGAATTTTATAACTGCATGGATATGCAGCAAAATAATATACTGAGAATTAATGATTTTGAAGTTTTCCTTAATTCATAGAACTGATGTTCTAAAACTTATTTTCCATCGATATGGAACAAGTAATAAAAATATACTGATATATATAATAACTGAAATTTGAACTGGCGTTCAAAATTTTATAACTTTTCATGGATATGCAATAAAATAATATACTGAGAATTAATGATTTTGAAGTTTTCCTTAATTCATAGAACTGATGTTCTAAAACTTATTTTCCATCGATATGGAACAAGAAATAATAAAAAAAATATACTGATATATATAACTGAAATTTAACTGGCGTTCAAATTTTATAGCTGCATGGATATGCAATAAAATAATATACTGAGAAGGGGTAATGATTTTGGAGCTTCTTAATTTTAGAACGGATGTTCTAAAACTTACTCCATTGATATGGAACAGAATAATAAAGAAATATATATACTGATGTATATAATTAATTCAAAGACTGGCGTTCAACTTGGAGATTACAACTGCATGGATATGCAGAGCAAAAAAAACGTACACTGGCGTAATACCAAAAATAAAATCAAAATTCTCTCTTGATAAATGGATGATTAAACAGTATAATTTTATAAATTTCCTCTCGTCTTACATTACGGGGAGTTGCAAGCAAAAACTCTTACCTGATTCATTTCCGCGCGGGAATCCAGAAACTCGAATTTCTGGAACGTTCTTCCTGATGGGGTTTTCCACTAAGACTCGATGCGTAGCTTTGGCTGCGCCAGTAAAGTTTGATTCTTATCAATGGGCGCGGAGAACAAATTAAAAAAAACCTGGCATTTAAAATTTTAAAAATTAAAGGTTTTATTAAAAAAAGCATTCAAGAGAACAGTTATTATACAGTTAAGCAACACTCGGACATGAAGCTTCGCTCACGTCGTACCCAAAGACCGAATCCCTGCCACTTGCCATTCCACATTTCTAAAGGGAGAGGGAAACTACTACCACCATTCCCTTAAGCAGCTGAGCGCCAAGTGGAGCTTCCCACTCTGACTAAATATCGCGTAATAGCAACCGATGGTTCAAAAAATACCTAATCTAAACATCAACTAAAGGAATTTGATCGATTTACCTAAGAAGGAAGGAAAAAGTTCGACAAAATTTTCATACTTAAAAGAAATGATTTTCAGTTTTCCACAGCTGGAAGCTATAGCCATATGTGGTCTGCGGTAAAGAAATTGGAGTTTCTCCTGAAGCAGAAAACTATATCATCCTGAGCAGGACGAAGACTTATCCAGTCCCTAAAAATTGTCCAGGCTCTAATAGAAAATCCAATGCGGAAGCGTAATATTAAATTTAAGTTCAACTTTACATCGGTGCCTCCAGGACAGCTCGATCAATGACGATATCATTTGTCCAGTTTGCATACGCCACGAGGGGAATAGGATTGATAGAAGTAGATAGATGGTGGCTGAAACCCTCCTCAGAGCCGTGGAATATTATTAGCTTTGACGGATAGCTTGGGAAGACTTTATACACATTTACAAAAAACAACACAAAAATAAAAGAAGTGAAAGAAACTATGGAAAAAGAAAGGACAAAGACAGTAAGAATTATTTTTACATGTTTCTCATCATGAAAAATGGAATAGACAGGCAACAAAAAAATAAGAATACAGAAGTTTTAATCAATAAGTTGCAGGCTTAAAAAATTGCCAATTGAATGATATATATTTTCCTTTTTTAAACAAACAGATTCTCCTTTGTGTGCAGGCGATTTGTGTGGAATGCCAAGAAACTGGCCAGAACATTTTGCATATTAAGCTGTATCAAGGAAGCCCTGTACAAATCTCAGCTAGTGAAATTTTGAAAATTTTCCCCTTACATCTCAACCACACAGGAGGATGGATCTTATTCCTCAATAGCGGGAAATGTAAAAGAAACAATAAGGGCATCTGTTTGAAAAGAATTTTGTGACATCCAACCAATAGATTCTAAAGATTTCCAACCTAACAGTTTCTCAATACTCTGCTGTCACAAATAATCGCGGTTGAAGCACGGGGGCACGATAATTCAAACTACTTTGAAGAAGCCAATGCAAATCACGAACTATGCGTTTACAACTTGGATTAAAAGAAACTAATCAGGACCACTATCGGAGCATAAGGCGTTGAAAGCCAGAGTCTCCACTAATACAGTGTTTCCACTGTACCGAGCTGAACTTGAACAGGGAATTCAAAATAGATACTTTTTACCACTTGCGCTGGCGAAAGAAAACACTGACACATGTAACATAGCACAGGTTCAGTATAACTCGCTGGCGAGAGCGTCACGTTGCGATACCTCAGAGGAAATCAGAAAGGTTTGCCACTTTCTAAACTGAAACTATTGTTACAGCTGCGGGCGCTTTTCTCGATCGTTTTCGAGGTGGAAAAATTATTTCATCAAAGTCGCTATCCACTACCATCGTGTTTTTCTTTTCTATTGTTCCGTTAACGTCTCGCTTTTTCGCTTTCCATTTTAGATATGTGGATTAAATATTTAAAACTACGCTATGCGGTCGCACTGATGATCTCAGCGTACTCTCAGAGCAATAATTCTCACCGGCACGTTGCCGCGCGTCGTTTGTGTTCTACTGCAACAAATTCCCGTGACGAGCGTACATACCACGTCATCGTTGCGATTCTGATGACTATAAGAGTTGTGACGTTGCGTCGGCACGAAAAATCCTTCTTCAACGCAAGTGGTTAATGTATTTTTAGGCATTGTGTATCATCCCACTAAATTTTCAAGGTCAGGCGAAATAAGATGATATTGCCCAATCTTGAAAATCTTGCATATTCGAATTTGCTTATCGGTAAAAGTCGAGATCACGATTTGGTTGTATTTCACATTGTTTGCGACAACGAGTTCGTGCCTCAAACTTCGGACTGCGGCGGAATGGAACCGGGTCGTCTTTGGCGACGCGAATCCAGGTGACCCACGAATCTGCGGCAGTGATGACAATCGTGTTGGGTGTGTGCGAAGAACCCACGTGGTGAACTCCTCTCCAATCCTGCCTTTTTGCTTGCAGTGACACACCGCTCACACAGGCTGGTGTGATGGTATCAGGGTACAATAGGAGTGCCATCGCACCATACTACGGGCACCCGGGGCCGGACCGTGACCACTGGGGCCTGGACTAACGATATCCCAGGGGCCCTCTAAATGATTGCAGAATTTTGCACATTTTCCTAAAAAATTGATTGCGGAGAAATTTAAATGTATATGACTACGTTTAAGATTTTTTACTTCAACTACAATCTAAATACGTTATAAAAAAATTACATAATTTACAGAAAATGTTCCTTGCACTTTATGTGCCTGCAAATTTACTGTGACGGGCTCACGCACGTCTTTTCTTTAACATGTCCTTTGGGCCGGAAATTGAATGGCAACTCTTTTCCAACCAAATCCAAGAAGTGAAGTGCACGGCTAAAAGATGCAAATTAACAAGCTTTTAAATA
>BMAU01001490.1:0-12559 GCA_019973935.1 Trichonephila clavipes | reverse complement strand
TCCACAACAGATAACTTGTAGGACTTTCTTTAAGTGCGAAATTAAACGTAGGATCGGTCTCAAGTTTCTTCTCCTCCACGTCATAAGTTATCATGTCTTCCTCACCTGTTGCATATTCTGTAGGTGCTGATTTTCTAGGAATACGTGGAGTCATTTTTATTTCAATTTCTGCTTTCTGCACTTTTGGGCGCTTTCTTCTATTTCTTGAATTTTATTTTACACACTGTGGGATTTCAGGTGCATTAAAATGCTCACTATTAGATGTAGTAGGGACAGACTCTGGTAAGGGAACTAATGGTTGAGCTTCAGTTGAAAGTGCAGCAAATTTATTAGGAGTTGTAAGAGAACGGGTTTGAGTTTCTAAAGATGAAACAGAAGTATTCAGGTTATTGCCAGGGGAAATAGTTGTAGTAGTAATAGGACTGAGTATTTTTAACAGACACCTTTTGTATTGTTGGTATTATTGCAGATCGGGAAGGAAGTAGATTTTCTTGATTAGATGAACATGGAGTTGAGACGGTAGACACTGAAGATGAGGTACTAGGCATTGCATTTTCAGAAGATAGGGGTTTCAGGTATTGGAAAGGTGGACAGATTATGTTTGGATCTGTTTGGGTAGCTGTGGATATAGATGACGGCTTAGTAGCCTGAGCATACGTTTGGATTAACCGAGGAACTATTAATTTGCGTGCTTCAAAATAAGATACATTTTTATTGGTTTTAATTTCTTGGATCTGCTTTTCGTATTTCCATTTTTGGCATAATTTGGAGTCTGATGGATGAGACTACAATTAAGGGGTATCGGAACGCCCTATACTGATAATGTTAAAAAGCCATTTTTCAATGTTCCTTTTCTAAGAATCTGTTTTAAATACAACCCCCAATTTTTTTTACAAGTTAAACATAGATTTAGTATTATACTGAAATGAGCTTTTTTTTAATTTTTTATTAGTTTTTTTTTTTTAAATTTCTTTGATTTATTTCGAGAAAACAAAATTTTTTGACGAAAAAAATGTATAAAAAAATATATATACAAAATTTTGCTAAAAGCTCATTCCAGTAAATACTAGAACACACAAAAATGTGTCATATAAATTTTATGGACATAAGATATATACTTTCTGAGAAAAGGTACATCGAACCGTCAAAAATGACATTTGAGAAAAACACATTTTTATAAAAACTCACCTCATCAAAACATTCAGCTCCATATTCCAAATTTTCAGCATTTTTTGAAAACTCACCCTCTTGTATAATTCTTTTAAGTCTTTTATCTTTCTGACCTCCTTAGTTTTTTGCAAATTGGCATATCTTGCCCTTGTAATACTCTCTTTGTCGAGGCCGTTCCATGCAGCATGTCGCATAATATCCAGGCTCTATGCTTAGTTTTTCAAAATATCCAACTGAGTTGCATTCCCTTTATTAAAGGATGCAATAGCATCATACATACCAAAGGAAAGTGTTTCTAAGTGCACGAATGTCTTTTTGGGGACATGAGACCAAATAACATTATTAATGCTTCTTTCATTTGGATTCTGCGTGTTTCCATGTAAGCATTTTTTCAATAGCTCTGATCAGAAAGATCCCTAAAATTAAGCTTAATGGCTTCCACAACAGCAACTAGAAGTTTATGTTTGTGGTGGTAAACTTTATTTTCCAGTTGTGCCTTCTTATAACCGCACCATGTGTCAGGACCTGATGGACAAAATCCATGTTGTGGATTTTCATCCGTTGATATTTTGTGAAGAAATATTGCCCATATACCTTGTCGCATATCCTTCACATTTGACAAATTTCTTCGAATGGCAAAACTATAATATGTTTGTAATTGGTCAATAGATGCTTCCGTTAATCTATTTTTCCACATAATGCCTTGCCATCTGACAATTTTTGGCCTGTCATCTTTGCTTTGAAACGTCGGAGGCGACATCCCATCCGTTTCATAACATGGTATATACCAGTGCTTCTCAAACTTTCTATACTTGCGACCCAATTTTCAATTATAATTTTCCTCGCGCCCCCTCCATATAATAACAATGTATTGAATTCAATAATAATGTACAGTACCATAGGATTACTGCTAATTATTAAACTGGTTCTTCACTTAGTACTGTTAAATTAGTTATGAAACACAGTGTGCAGTACTGGAACATTTATACGTGTATTATATCAATGTAAATGTGTATTTTATTTTTTTATTATGCCAGAGTGTATTTTTTCCCTTCCTTTTAGTAAATTAATAATTTCCTTTAAAAATTCTTTATTTTCGACTTTTTGATAAGCTCGCGCCTTCTTGTAGGGTTATCACGCCCCCTAGAGGGGCGCTCCACACAGTTTGAGAAACACTGGCCTATACACTCAAGTTTTGTGATCGTACAGTTATCACCGAATACTTTATTCTTCACTATGTTATCGAAAGCTTTTGAGTCACCATCTCCTCAATATTTCGTGTAACGCACATCATAGCGTTGAACAGAGCGCTAAAATATCGATAGAGCTCCATCGACTTCCATTCGTCCACTATACCCTTTGAAGTTCTTCTTGCACACCGGTCCATGTTTCTTTTTATTTTTGCAAACACAATGTTTAGATAATATCTCAGTGTCAATTACCTTTCCTGTGTCCACACTCGTAACTGTCACAACACCATTCATGGAGGAATATCCTCTCTTTTGCCATGTTCCATCAACCGCCACAGGAATGTCTCTAATATTTTGGTTTTCTTGTACAGCTTCTTCTATGGCATCTTTCATCGTTGCATCACACACATCCTTAGTTGCACCTAACGGCATTTTATTGTATTTCGCGAACTTTGTCGGTGGGGGTGGTAAGTTCCTGATTCCGCAAAACATTCATGCAGCTTCTGCACCTTTCCATATGCATCTCATTGCATAAACAAGCCTGGTGTTTACTTCGTAGTTTCTGGGTTTCCTAATTTCAGCTTTGCACTTCTTGGAGGAACAAAACTTGCTATAACTGCAAAAATCACAGATTATATCAAGTTCAACAGCTCCACCAGAACAATTTTTTTCACAGGAAAGGTTAAGTCCTGTTGCTCCACACTGTAAACATTTGACAGCTTCAGAAAACACACCAGCTAAAACATTCAAATCCACAATAGCATTTTTAAATCCACTATTAAACTCGCTTTTGTATGAGTTATTTAAATTGCTAAGTTTTTTTTCTGAAGCAGAAATATTACTGTTAGAAGCAGAAGACTGCAGTGGTACAGAATCACTTCTCACTGTTGATTCGGAATTACTTATTCTGCCTTGATTAAAATTACCTCGCCTTTTTTTTAAAAAACTTTGCTGCTAGATGTAGGCATTTTAAATATAACAAATTAATACTAAAATCAAAACAATAGCGTTGTAAAGAGCTAAGCAGGTCTAATTACTATAAACACAACTTGAGCAAAACAAACAGCGTTTGAACGAACGATTTTTTTCAAAAATACAAATGTAAACAGCGTATAATTAATTGTATCTCTGAAGCCGTTCTTAGGGTGAAAAATAACTGAGGCTTGGCAGCTAGCATCATGAAAGAAATTTTAAAAATGACGTCAAACTTCTAGCTGGCCAAAGAGGAAGTGCAATGTTTACCTTTTTCTGTCCATTTAAATCGATGACTTCCTAAGCAATGGGACGCTTGTCTAAACGCCATGGGAGATTTCTTTTAACAAACTTTGTATGCATTTCACTCATTAAATATTATTGTTTCTATCTATGTATATGCCTGATTTTTGTCCCTACACATCTTATGGATACACACCTCAAATCACTTTCATTTGAACACCCCTTTATACAAAGCAATCAAGATGAAACTTATATCTCTGCTCCATTATATCTATTTTCATGGGATCCTATCTCATGCCGGCCTTTAGGTCAATGAAATAACAGGAAAACTAGCAAATCGCTGTAATCTTCCAACTCTCGCCACTTCCGCCCTTTCTTTTTTGGAATTATTCTCGCTGAAAAATCTCAAAATTTGATTAAGTGGAGGGTACCTCTCATTCATCATTGGTATGGGAGTAATAAACTCGGTCTGGCTCTAGCCCTCAAGGGTGATAGAGGCTGCCCTACTCTCTCGCGTTTTCTGTCAGCGGTCACATCACAAGTGCCTCTCCTTCTCAGAGACCAAAAAGATTTCCGTCTGTACAAAGGGAGCTATGTAGGATCTCTAAGAAAGATATTTTTTATACAGATCCCCTTCTTTTTTTTTGACTCTTTAAAAGTCAACAGTCTAATTGATCTTGTCTGTCTTCGTCAATCTCTGGAGGATAACCAACAACTACAACACAATAAAGCATCATAACAATGTCAAAAAGTCGCTCTGTCAGAGAAACGTTTAATGTTGTAGTGTTACCTACAACATATCATTTAGAATTAAAAGAAAATCTCCTGGCTAATTTCTATTAAATTGCTCCGACTTTTATACATGAAAAAATTATGAGTAGGTGGCTTCATCACGAAAACACTGCCCCTCAACGGTTACTGATACGTTTACAACATGATTTTCGAACGAAGCTTACATATTCTTAAAGAATCATACTAAAACCCAAATCGTTAACTTCCCCCAACTCTGCATTGTTTTAACATACAATACGTAAAAACAAAGTTACAGCGCTTAAAAAAATTATAGGTCTCAAGCAAACCTTAAGTATTGATTAAAGGAAATTTAAATGATACAGTTTGAAGTTTCTTTTCATTCTCTTGGAGTACTTTATGTAATAAAAAATATAATTTAAAAGGGCTATATATATATTCAATGAGCAATTTATTAATATATTCAAAATGTGTTTTTTTATATTTTAAAATACTTGTTGGATTTTAGTTAATTCCCTTTACCAGTGTCATTCGTAAAAAACAAAATAAGATTTGTGCATAGAATTCTTTAATATTTATCGAAGAAAATTTCACCAAGTTTTACTTAAATTGGCTAAATTTATTCAACGCCGTAGTCACATGATAATAACAACCATGTGTCCCAGCTAATCAATTCATGCTCTTCACTGATGCCAACGTTGCTTTTTGCAGAAACTTTCTTTTAAAAAGTACATATTTGTCACTAGTAATAATATACATAAGTGAACAAAATGCTTTGGGTCTAAAAGTAAACGTATATATATATAAAATTTGAAAAAGCTTTTTGAAAAATTTCAATATTTGAACATCTGTGGCCATTTATCAAACAAATTTAAAATTTATCTAAATTTTAGAAGTAGAACAACAAGTACACACAAGTCTAATGTCAGTTTGCTCTGAATTCAATAAAGAACTAGTAATGGTCTTTATCATCTGACCGCCATGAATTAGTCCATTACTTATTAAATTGTTTTTCAATAAATGCAATGTTTCTTGACCTTTTTTCTCATCTTTTAAAGAGTCAAATATTATTTAAAAAAAAGGTGGAAGTGTATTTAAACCACGTGTTTCTCGAGCACTTCATTTTAATGCTGTTAACACCTTTGCTTTTCATCGTGCTATTTTACTTTCTTCAATAGAATCATGCATATCTCATGTAGGTCAAAGAAAAGGTACAGATAAAAGTAGAAGCAAAGGAGGGTGAGAAATAACATCATGAAAGCGATTCCTTTTTCCAAATTAGTTCAGGGTCTGGATTTATCTCCAAGTATTTCCTTTCTTATAATTAAAGATACATGAAATGTATCAAAAATGAATTCCAAGACAAAGATGATAATATTCTCAAACTCATTATGATGTATTGTATGTATTGTACTCCCCCCGTCTCTTCCAAGATGAAAAAAGCTCCTCTTCGCGAATAATTTTTAATTTGATAATTGAAGAAAAACAATTTTTGTTTAACTCTGTCTGGAAAGAAGTACGAAAGTCCATTAAGCAAAATCGATTGCGCATTTGAGAAATATAGTTTCTTTTTGAAAAAGTCCATTGGACATTTTATGAGTGAGTGTTAACTTCCATTTAAAGTTTTTTTATGAACAGATGCGACTCCTAATGAACCAAAATGTATTTTATGTAAATAATAAATGTTCACTTTGGGTGACGATATAATTTAGTTGCATGCGTTAATAAATAATATTTACTTTCAATATCATTACATAGAACTACGTGGTGTGACGTTTTCGCGTCAGACATTTGAAAAATTGGCTGCTTTATGTAGATAGAACAACAGCGTTCCTATGCACACGTGCACTCCTAAATATTGCAGGGTCCTGTCTTTTGTCATTGCTCCGGCAACCTTTGACCGTGAGAAAAAAAACCCTCCACCCAAGAATCGGATGTAATTCGAGGTGTCAGAAAGAGACCGCCCCACCCCTGAGAGAGCAGAAAGAAAAAACCCAAGAGAACGGTTGTGGCCTCCTCCCTCACAAATATCATATTCTGAACCCTAATGAAACAACCAATACTTTGAATTACTTCGATGTAGATGCATATACGGTAATTAATAGCTGTGACGTGAATAAACCAAATATTTAAATTAATATCTCTCACGCTACCATTACTTTTCTCAAACGTCACAGTGGTGATATAATTTTATAGTGCACAATTTCATTATATTGTTAAATACGAGTATTGTATAAAACATTTATAAAAGATTTATACAGAGTCAATACTGAAATAAAATAATCACTAAAATGATTATAAATCCTTTATGGAAAATAACTTGCACACGAAAGAATTTTTGTTTTCAAAAAGATTTCCCAATGCAAATAATATTCACAATTTATTCTAAAAATGGATTTTTTTAAAAAAAAAAAAAGGTTTCAGTGAAAAATTGTACAAATAATCACATTTAGTATACTCACAGGGAGAAGTCTAAAACTTTTGGAGAATCTTTAAGGTAGAAATGAATTAATTGTATAGTTATTTCATTATATGTACAGATCAATAACAATAAATTTCATGCTTTTAAATTTTCACGATGATGGAAAAAGTTTCAATATTTTTTTGTCTAGTAAATATTTGAATTCATATGCAGAATGTACATGTCATATGCAGAATGTACATTTTATAAAGAAAAATCAGTTCCAATATTTCATCTGAAAATGTAACTGAACTTTGAATTAATAGTAATGTTCATGAATATATATATATATATATATATATATATATATATATATATATATATATATATATATATATATGTATAATTTGTTTTTTTCTGAACGTTTTGTATAAAAAGTACACGATATAAAATGTCTTTAACTTAACCATCACAAACAAATTAAACAAAAACTAAATGCTAGATAATTTTGTTGGTGATTATAATTTTTTCTAAGACAAGTATTTTGTTTTTAGTATATGTATTGAAAAATGGTTTATTCTAAAAAAATACAGTTATATCAGATGCATCGTAACGGTTTTTATATGATAGATTTTATACCTATTCTATTGAAGAATCATATTTTTCATATTTTATACACATGGACACATCAATTTTTAATTAGCAATTCCAAATGTAGTTTCACGGCAAGCAGTTTAGACAACTCCTTTAGTTTGAAAATTGTAATATATTTCTGAAAATGTATTAATTTTACTTAAGCCCCAGAATTTTTTTTTCTATTAGTAAGATTTTAAAATTTCTGTAATTTTCCAAATTCGGTCATTTTAATGATCCCATTTATTCCTCCCTCCGCCTACCAGATTTTTTTTTTAATAATTTGATGTAAAGTATTGAAATGTTTTTCAGTTATTTTATTGCTAAAGGTATTGTTAAATATACCTGCGCCATCTGTTGAGACAAATTAGAAGATTTACAAAAGGCTCTTTTTAGTGTTCGGCTATTGTTGCTTTTTCTTACCAATTTAACCAACAGTTTTTTTTTTTTTTTTTTTAAGTATAAATAAACTCTGATATATAAACCAAAATACACACTAAAGATTGCTTAAATTCATGAGTAGCCAGGGGATGTTCATCTTAAAAAATATTCTCTAAAGATAATCGGGTTTGAATTACGTTTATCGTGAAATAATATTTTGATTTTCATAAGTCTACCAAGTTGAGTTTTTGTCAGAATTTCAACAACTTCACTAGAGAGAGAAAGAAAATTTCTTGAATATTTAATTTGATTTATAAACAAATTTATTCATTTTAACCGTTTAATTAACTTTAAATTGGAATTGTATTTTTAGCTATGAGCAGCAAAATTTGTAATATTGGTTTGGCATTTCACCTGACATCCTAGTCTTTAATTTTGGCGTTATGCCAAGGAGGGCAAAAATTTAAGTTGTATTAAATTTCAGAACTACGTTTATTCCATAATTTGAAAGCGCAATAGATTTGTAATTATTTGGTTTTAATGCTCAGGAATTTTTATCGATCAGGGATGTACAATTTTTCACCAAAAAAAAAAAAATAAATAAATAAATAAAAAATAAGAACTTCGAAAAAAAAATTCTTAAAAGAAATTCTTTGTTTCTTATAAATTATATTCAACTGAAAAAGCAAAATTCAATCAAGGAATTAAATTTAAGAAAAGTGCTTTGTGAAAATGAAATACCCAAAATAATATTTTTTACTTAAAAGCAATATTTTTTACAAAATAAGACTTGCAACAGCGTTTACGAAGATTTATATGATAATATTTCCAGTCATATAAATTTATCATATAAGAGAGAGAGAGAGCTTATAGCAAAAAAATCGTTCTGAAAAATAACCTCGAGATGTTTGTTATTTATTGATTTGCTATTTAATAAAATAAAATATCTTGTAAACAATTGATAAAGAACCTTGTAATTTTTCTAAAAAATTAACTTTGTTCTAATAAAAGGGTGGTTTAAACAATAATTGACATAACTTATTTGAAACGACACTATTAACTGGGAAACCATTTTAAGTAATTTTTTTAATAATTATTACTTAGCAAAAAAGGCTTATCAAGGCTTTTTATCTTGTGTTCTACACAAAGAAAAGCGCCCTCTATAAATAACCTAATACACATTCACAACAGCAATAAAAAATGAAATTGAGAATATGGCATTGAATAGTTTAAGAAACATAGGAATTAAATAAAAAAATCATGAATGTAAGAATTCTTAGAACAATCCATAATTTAATAAATGTTCTAAAATAATTTAAAATATTACTACTCACTTTTTAATATACCGTAGATAAAAACAGAAGGCTGTTTTTTCGAGACATTACTTAAGTTTTCTTCCACGTACACACGTGCACTTCACAGCCTTGACTCACCGTTCTTCAGCAGTAGAAAGAAATGATGACTACACGATGACCTGAAATTTATTTTCCTTTCTCATGTAAAACGTGGTCTTCTTAACGATAATAAATGGAATTCGATTTTCCGCAAACGATATTCTGTTTATTAACCAGCAGAATAATGATAACTTTTAACATATCGGATGCAAAATGAAAGTAAAGTAAACGTTTACTTTTTTCCCTCTTTGAACTTATTGCTTGTTAAGGTAAATTAGCAGAGCGGAAACAATTCCGTTTCTGGGGCTTTCACAAAAGAAAGAGAAAACGTTTTCTTTGGAGAGGGAAGGCAAGTAATTACATAAATTGAAAGAGGAAAAGATCTTTTAATGAACTAAAAACAATTATTTTTATTCCTCTCTATTATTCGTTATATTATTCTAAAGAAATAGAATTCTGAAATCAATTAGAAAGTCATTCGAATTATAAGTGTTGAAATGTTTCTTTTCTGTATAATAACAATTTAACGAATTGCGTAAATTCGTAACTCTTGCTATTGAAAAAGTGAGAACACAGACAATAACCTTGATTGAAATCGCTTTTTCTTATTGAGAACATTTATAACCCCGCGTGCACCACAAAGTATCTCTTACACAGGGTTTTGCATAGAAGTACGCGTGAAGCACATATCACAAAGAAAAGGATTACACAACACATCCACGTCTTACCCGGGATTCGAACCCAGGCCATGCAGCACCACAGTCAGCGTCACTTACCACTATACCGGATAGGCGCCTTGAAATTGTATTTGTCTATGTTGTATAATTATTTTGAGCATGATACATAAAGTTTTTAATGTAAAGTTTGTAAAAACGCATGAGTATTTTGTTTCCAGAATCATACAAAATAGTTAAAATCTACGAAACATTTTTTTTTTTTATGAAATGGGTCACTTTGGTAAGTTTTTGGGTGAAAAGTACCAAGCAATTGGTGCGGCCTTCTTCAAATGGGAGGCCACATATCAGATGCGGCGATCCCCATAAAAATTTAAAAAAAAGATTTTCAAAATTTTGTGCGATTTACATGTATTGGGAGCGACAAAATAGAATTCAACCTTTATTTGGCAAAACTAGTACAATTTCTACCATTTTTAATTTATTTATAAAGCTAATCATTTTTAATTATTGTCTCCATAACTAAAAGAACAAAACATACGAGTCAAACAGTTAGGACGAAGTCGTGTCATTCTGTTGAGGCGTCCGGGCCATGACCCACAGAGTTTTCACCTTTGTAGCGGTATCTAAGTAAACCAGTATAGACATCACGCGAAGACGATCGTCTTGGCGTGATCGATAAAGTACCTTCGTTCGAATCGGAAGGTGCCCGGTTCGAATCTTCCCACATTGGTGATCCGTTGACTGAAGTAAGAAAACGCAACTTTTCTGAACTGTCGTGGCGCCATCTACCGCAAGAAAAAAGTAAATAAAAAATAAAAAAAGGGAGAGTGAAAAAAAATAATAAAAATAAGAGAAGAAAAATATAAATAAATAAAACATATACTCTCTCCGAAACAAACGATAGATCATCTTTCTCTCATCTCAGCAAGAAAAATAAATAAGAATAAAAATAAATGAATGAGAGAGAGAATAAAATAAGTAAATAAATAAAAAAACATGCTCTCTCTCCAAGAACAAACAAACGGGGAAAAATCGTTCGCCTTTCCACCTCACTGGTGGGAGAGTAGTGTAGCGGTATCTAAGTAAACCAGTACTTAGACATCACGCGCAGACGATCATTTTGGCGTGATCGAGTAATAAAGTACTGGCGTTCGGAACGGAAGGTGCCCGGTTCGATTCCATCCTACACCTTCAACGCTGATATTTGATACTCGCTACCCAATACCCTCTTACATAGGTTGCAGTTCTTTTTCGCCATTTACGAATCATTTGCTCTGTGTAATTTTTTAAATATTTTTTCAGGCTTGCATCCTTTTTTTTTTTCTTTTTTAGTGTTACAACGATGTTTTACAACTAAATGAAAATTGAGAATTTTAGTAAACTTCTATGACACGGTAGGGAGAAATTTGCGTTATGCGTTACCAGTTACGGTTGGCGATGAACGTAAGGTAGAAATGAAGTTCCGAATTTTCTCCCGTTTTAAAAAAAAACGCAATCTAATTCATACTATCTATCTCAGACAAAAAATAATTACAGAAATCGGAAAGATCATTTTTTCGCCACGATATGGTATATTTTTTAAACAAAATAATGATATTTTTCTATTTTTACGTTTTTTTTTAAATGAGTCAAAACTGATACGCTTTTTATAAAATTGGTTTCTAAATCGTTCTCTTTTAAGTTTCCTTTCAGTTAATGAATTGATATTTTATTCTAAACAAGTTCATGATTTTCTCTTTTAAATCAGTCATAAAAAAATGACGAAATCTTTTTTACGATTTTTCAAAAAATACTCAAAATTTTAATTAAATATTTAATAACTTCATTATTTATAAAAATAATCTAACGAAACTTTTTTTTCCATATGTAGAATAGTATATCCGTAATCTGTTCAAAGATTGAAATAATAGATTAAAAATTACGGCTTTTTAAAATTTCTTTTGTGTTTTTTCGTCTATTAGCCCTGAGCTAGCACCCCCCCTCCCTCTCCTCCTTCAACAGAAACTTTAACAAGCCTTTCCTCTTTAGCCTTACGATACATACTTTGTTTGGTTTTTTACGTTACCTAGAAGTCAAATTATAATCAATTTTATGAATTAAAAAAATCGGAAGTGAGTTTTTAATCTTCCCGAAGTAGGCATTTAAATGGTTCAAAATCTGTCAAAAATTAGTTTAAGGAGAGTTTGTTGGATAAAGAGTTTTAAAATTATTTTAAGGAAATAATACAAACAATCTATTGTTTTAAAATTTAGTGGCAACACAACAATTCTTCCAATAGTTTGGCAATAAAAGATTGTGTTTACTAAATTTTCAATCGAAAGGAATTTCAAAATATTGTTTAAAAAGTGAGTATTTAAATCATATATATATGCTTTGGTGTAATTAATTTGATAGTTGTGTAAGTGTTATATAGTGCTTCATTAATTTGTATTTTAAGACTACAATGGATAGTAATTTTTTTAAAAAATTTTTTACAAACATGCCCCAAATTTTTACTGGCTCTATGTAACTTAGAACTAAAACCATATAAAAATTGCCAGAATAAAATGAGTAGTTTTTAAGAAATTTCAAAATGTTCCATGCGTTTTGATTTCTTTTAAAATTTCACATTTTCACCTGATTTAACTTCTTTAAGTAATTCTTTACAAATGTATGCATGCAAAATGTAATGTTTTATATGATAATTTACAAAATACGGGTAAACGCAAATTTTTATATAAAATTTCAAGAATTTTAATATGATAAAAT
>BMAU01001489.1:0-32550 GCA_019973935.1 Trichonephila clavipes | reverse complement strand
GTACGGGCATCTTAAAGTAAACTGTAAAGAGAAAAAGTCTCTACAAAAAACTCTCCTTCAACTGTAAATGAAACTTTTAACACAGAGTTTGATAAAGGTCTTTGGGTAATAGATACTGCTGCCACGAGTCATTTTTGTAATGACAAGAGTTTATTTTTAGATCTTAAACCGATAATTAACATGAAAATGTCGTTAGCAACGGAGGATAAAAGTTATCCCATAGAAGGAATCGGTACACTTAGATTTAGGGTAAAATATAAGGGGAGTTTTCATGAAATAACTTGACTGATGTATTATTTAATCCTAAGTTGAGGAGAAATTTATTATCCGGTTCCAGATTAGAAAGTAAAGGTGCGCATTTTGTGGGTACTAAAGGTAAAATTAATGTTTTTAATGAAGACTGGATAAAATTGTTCTCGGCGACACGCCATGAAAATTTGTATTTTTTAAGCCGGATCATTATATTATACCAAAGAGTAAAGAAATTAGTTTTTTTAGTGATGTAACCGCTAAAACAAAATTCGGATCAATAGAAATATGGCATCAACGCTTTTTGTCATGTTAATAACGATTACTTGGTAAAAACTAGTAAAAATGATAGTGTAAAAGGTCTCCCACACTAACTGATAATGGTAAGACTCATTGTATACGTGTAAATTAGTAAAGTCCAAGAGAGTTTCATTCAAAAGATGGGGGCCGTAAGATCAAAAACGTCCATTGGAATTGTTGCATATGGACCTCTCTGGTCCAATGCCAACTGAAAAGCCAAGGCGGTAATAAATATTTCTTGAGTATAATTGACGATTATTCAAAGAAGGTGACTGTATTTCCCATCCGAAATAAATCTGACGTATTTCATACGTTTATAATATTTCAGAAACGAGCAGAACGTTTTCTAAGTAAAAGGTAATAGCAGTTAGAACTGATGGCGGACTAGAATTTTGTAATAAAGATATGGATAATTTCTTGACAGAACTGGGTATAAAGCATGAGGTAACAAATTCATATACGCCAGAAAAGAATGGGATCGCGGAGAGATTCAATTTAACCGCTCTAGATGGCATCAAAACATTGCTTAAGTCTAGCGAAGTTCCCCATAAGTTTTGGGGAGAAGCATTTACTTTGTTTCACTTATGCGTGGAATCGAATTTGTCACAAAGACAGTAACAAAACGCCTTTCGAAAAATATTCAGGTAGAAAACCATCGGTATTGCATCTAAAACCTTTTGGATGTTTGGCATACGCTGGTGTGCCAAAACAAATTAGAAAAAATTCGATATGCGTGCGAAAATGGGAATTATGATGGGATACGCACAACGTACTAAGGGTTATAGAATATGGTTGATAGATGAAAATAAATTAGTCGAGACTATTAATGTAAGATTCGATGAAAATAAGAGGGAATTAATTTTAAACAGAAAGTTAATAGTAACCTTGGACATAATTTAAACCTTCTGATTATTATGATGATGAGGATGATTTTGATAGAGTAAAAGATTCATTAACGAGTCGTTTAGTTTCAAAGACAAGTACGGAAACGCCCTCAACATCTAAAAAACCAGATGTATCTTCCGATAATCATAGCTTGATCCATGTACAGAGGTTAAAGTGGATTCGAAATATAGGTAGGAAAGTAACTGGATCTAACGTATATTATAGTATAGAAGGAAGCAACCCGATTGAAATCTTTTAACGAAATAGAGATACTGTAAGAGGCATAATAATGAGTATGATCCTAGTTTATTTAATTTTAGAAAAGATAATACCGAATCCCAGGGATTTTCAGATTTGTCAGAGCAACAAGAAACTCTTATGGTTGAAGTAACTATTCCTAATTGTTACAAACAGGCGATAAGATCCAGAGACGCATCTAAATGGCATGATGAAATGGATAAAGAAATTAACGTAATGAAGGAACGTAAAGTTTGGGATTTAGTTGATCATCCGGATAATATAAAAATTTTAGAAAACCGTTGGGTTTATACCATTAAATATGATGAAAATAATAAAATTGTTAGATACAAGGCCCGCTTAGTTGCGCGAGGTAACACACAATTACGAGGCGAGTCATTTGACGAGGTATTTCAAGAATACAAATTAGAACTTTTAAAAGTTAAATCATTAAAATTAAGATGTTATTCAGACTCAGATTTTGCTACAAATAGGGATGATCGAGTGTCAATGGGAGGGTTCATAACTTTTATAGACGAAACTCCAATTTCATGGCGAACCTTCAAGCAAAAATCCGTTAGTCTGTCGACCATGGAAGCTGAGTATGTTAGTTTAACAGAAGCAGCTAAGGAATTCATTTGGCTAAAGAATGTAATTGATAATAAAAGTTTAAATTTGGAATTAAGTGAAAATGTAATGTTTTGTGACAATCAAGCTGCTATAAGTTTTTCAAAGTCACCGGTAGAAAATTATAGAACAAAACATATCGATGTTCGTTATCATTTTCTAAGGAATTTGATATACGACAAGGTTTTCCAAATTAAATATATAGGTACCAAAAATAATTTGGCGAACATTTTTACCAAACCCATGGTAAAGGAAAAATTGTTAAATTTTTGTAGAAAATTATTTCTTTTAGAGAATAAGACTTTGATTCTTTAAGATTAAAATATTAGTTTGTTTATTACAATAAAGATTGTGAATAAAATGTATTTTTTTGTGTTAAATTGTATAACATGTGATTCTAGATTAAAATTTACTGATTTGTAAGAGATAATGGTGCGAGATTGGAAAAAGGGGGCCGATTGTTAGACATTTAAAAAGTCGGATCCAAATTTTTATGATCTCCTTGTGTTGTTTTTCCAATCCCGTTCCATGATCTCAATGAAAGTAAGCACACCGATTCGAACCCGATCTTTTTGAGTTTCGTGATTTGAGGTTGGCAGCAACTGCCATGCAAATCGAGCTAGTATTTAAACTCGGCTCATGTTAGTTTTTAAAAAAAGGAAGGAGAAACGGAAATATAAGAAGTGTGTGAGTGGTTTACTCTCTTAGAGGGAGAAATGCTGGTTAGCAATGCAACTGCAGGTTGCATCACCATTTTAGATTAGAAATTAATTTTATAATATTAGAAGACGGTTCGAATCGGATGTCTCTGGTAATGTTGCTTTTTGAACTTATTGTTTTTATCGCTCCAGTAACGAGCAGAGTGACTTTATAATTGATTATTAAAGGCCAATTTTAAGAAACTGTTTTTCGTCTTCATGCCTCCTCGACACATAAATTTCACTGCTAGCTTTGCAAAATTTAAATTAGCTTACCAATAAGTGTAACACAACAAATGAGAGTTCATTACCTGCCAAAATTGCAGAGGCCTGGTTGTTTACTCCACAAGCTCCTACCTTATGCTTACTCTGCCCTACTAAGTAAAAATGCCGTCTTCTGCTCGTCAAGATCATGGAGTTGCAGATATTGTTTTCCATATATTTTAAATATTAGTTTCCTAACTTCTACATCAGCCTTTTAATAGTCTACACTCCTGCAAAGAAGTCTGAATTCAAAAATATAAAAACATATTATTCCCAACAATGTCATTTATACCTTTATTTTTTATAATCTATGAATGCGTTAAACTATTAATTTGTTATCGCGACTATTTAATATTAAATGCGAAAAAAACGAATAAGTTTCAAACTGAAACTTAAATTGAATTTTTCTAAAATTGTCATCCATATTCTCATAAATTTTACATATTGACATTTTAGCATATCACACATCTATCTTCTATGCAAAAATCTATTATAAGTTCATCAAATGTTTCAGCATATTTTTCCTCATAACATGCAGTTTTCAACCACATTGTGAGGCCGCGGTAGCCTAATGGTCAAAGTAACGGACTCGTAGCTGACGTGTCATGAGTTCGACCCCAGCACCACTGAAGATCCGCCGTGTAAGGGAGCGATGCTCAAGCGTCATCCTCGTCACTTGACCATGGTTTAAAATTACGAGGTTCGTCGCCAAGTGAGTGAATATTAACGTCGCACTGTTCAGCTGCACGAGGGCTTTTAGTGATGGACTTCGTAATTTAACAAAAATGGTCAAATGACGAGGGCGATACCTGAGCTGGCACCCCCTCTCCTAACTACCACACCAACGAGAGGACATTTCAGCTCTCGATAGATTTAACGTGCATCGCTGCCCTACACGGCGGGTCTTTTGTGGCACTGGGCTCGAACTAGAGACATGCCAACTATGATTCGATTTCTTGACCACCTGATACCCCGGCCACAGAACCGTCGCCAAAAGCCTTCAAGAAGTTGAGTAGAGACGAGAGACAGTGCGACTTTAATATCCCCTCACTTAATTAAATTATATGAAATTTCAGGAATACATGAAAAAATATTAGAAGTCGAATATATAAATATATATTTAAAAATTAATCATATGATAATTTTAAATATCCAAAGAATTTTTAGTATTTATGGTAAATATATGTTTTTCAACTGAGTATGTGAGACACGCATAAATATCTTTTTCGAAATTCCAATGCAGAATTTTAGTGGAGCTAATACAAAATTCATAGTTTTGCATGGTTAAGATTATAAAAATATCCAAATTTTAATAACCTTTTCATCAGTCAACCACTAATGGAACATGAATGATGAGGGATTATGCATAAATATATATTTTTTTAACTTCAATTTAAAAAGCATCTTTGTATTTATTTATATGCGCAAATGTTAACTCTAAATTTGTCCAGATGCTTTTAAATACTCTTTATTTGAAGATTCAAGTTAAAAAATATAAACTTGAAATTAAAATTCTCTTTGAATGAAATTAATGTTCAGACATTCAAAATTCAAATATAATTTGTTATCTGAACAATACAAAACAAGGGATTCTATGTAAGATGCCCTGAATATCTGGCTTTAAAATTATGAAAAACTAAAAGATTTAAATAGGGTTTTTTTAACAATACATATAAATTTTTTGCAAATAATGTAATACAGATGCTTAAAAATTATTAATGTTTAGAAGTGTCCGAAATTTTAAAAGATTTTAAATTTTGAACCTTTTTTTTTATTTTTTTGACACATAACAAAATAATCATTTTTAAAAATAATCCCTGAAAGTATTGATTAAAGTAAGAAAAATGAAACAGTAAATTATCCTCAATGTTTTAATATATAATTTGAATTTAAATACTACAGATATTTTTTTAAAACTTAGACATACATTATAAAAACTTAATTCCATTTGAGAATTTTAAGGTAAAGAAAAAAATGAGAATTCTCAAATCGTTGACTCGCTCTATTTGTGTATACTTTAGGTTGAAGATTTTAAGATTGCCACAGGAACCGGTCTCCCCGTCGAGACCATAAAAGTTTCCCCTCAATGCCCATTGTGTCTCCCCGACCGTCTCTAATTATCTTTCAAGATCGTAAACCTTTAAAGGGGGAAAAGAATTCTGAAAAATACCACCTTAACGGTTTTGAACACATTACTTGAAGGGGAAAAAATCTGTTTGGTTCATTTTTGGTGAGTCCCCGGCCTTAGGAAAAATTCAGTGTGGAACGTTTTCGAAGCCTCTCTAGTAGGGTGGAAAAAGCCGTGCTGTTCAGTTGGAGGGTTAAAAGCAAAAAATATACTAAAAAAAATTGCTGAATTTACAATTACAATAAATTCTTACATAGAAGCAAAACTGAGAAGCTAAACCGTACGGATGAAAAATTATGAATATATCTGAAGTAGTTTTCGAAATATTTATTTTAAAGTTCAGAAAATTTGTGTGTGCCCCATGCTGTACTTAATATTAATTAATTGGTTAAAATAATATGTTAATAATAGTCATGTAATCGTTGACGACGCATTCATATTCTAATTCAAATTATAATGGTCATTAATGCGAATGTCAAAAATTTTATGTAATTTTAAATTCAGACATTAAGATATTAATGTAGAAAATATAAAATGATCATCTAAAAAACATGAAAAATGCATTCCACTATAAAATGATCTTGACAAACAAAATACGGCATTTTCACTTACTATAGCAGAGCCGGCTTAGTCAAGGGTGATCTGGGAAAACAGAGATGGACCCGCGGTTGTGATGGATGCCGCTCTAGCTTTTAAAGTTCTCAGGGAAAGAAATATATAAATTACAATTGCAAAAATAAGTCTTGTAATTTTCAATACATTTTTATATCAACGAATTGTGGAATTGGCTTCCAATACATTGTTGTATTTGACAATATCTAGGGTAACCAACCCTACATTTGATAGATTTGTACTACTTATTCGTAACCGTATTCCTTTTAAAATTAATTCGTGCTGCTAAAATACATCTTTTGCTCTCCTAAAAATTTATGTAAACTATAATGGTTAATTTTAATTTATGCAACTTGTAAAATGTTCATAATTAACCATTTCCGTCTAAACAGTTAACACTAGAAAAATTTTTCGACTCCCACATTTATTAGGGAATTATATAAGATTTCAACATTAAGTTTTATTTTTCCTCAAGTAGGGTCGAGTGATAGTGTATCGTGCTTCCACACCACTTGTATTGGTTATATTAACAGGCTGGGCTGTGCAAGGTCGACTCTGCCTTTCGTCCCCGCTGCATTGAGTCGATAAATGAGTACTAAGATTCCTTGGGGCCTTAAACACTGAAGGTCTCTCTTGAGACATTCCATCAAATCGGGTCATGTCTTCTTGCACCTCAGCGTCCAATGGTCACTTATATTGGGATGGGCATAGTAGTTCCTGGCCCTCCTGGATTGTTGTGCCCCTGAGTTTGAGTTTTAAGTTTGATGATTGCCTCACTTTGGGGATACCCCTTAGATAAACATGTATTTCCACTCATTTGCAATTAAACATTTTTCTTTCAATTACGTTTATTTCAGAAGGAAGTTTGATTTTTCAAATGTATTTGCTTAATAACTTGTATATTTGTGTATTATATTAAAATTTTGATCCATCCAAAATTACTTGTTTCTTGCTCCTCTAAAAGCTTTTAGGATTTTAGAACACATCTTATAATCCATATACGTTTTATAGTAGTATATTTAAAAATGATAGAGACATTTTTACGACTGTGTGAGCTTTTATGCCTCGTTTATAAATATAAAAAATTGCATTCAGCTACAGTTTTTAAAATGTACTGAAATAAGTGGAGGAATAGGATACTTACATATTATGAATATTTTTGACTGCAGTAAGATATATTTATATTTCAGTTTCTTTACAATTTGAATAGAAGTTGTAAGCCATTTTGCGAATAGTTTGATATTAAATATAAACTCATAGGCTGTTTAACAGTAAAGTGTTTTATTTTTTTACCAGCACAAATTAAAATAAGGCTCATTTACAGTTATATGATCAGCTTCAGTGATATTTAAATTTTCAAAAATAGTCTACACGTACGAAAATATTCTTTCAAAACCACACACCACATATCGTACTATGTCTTCCCTACAGGAGGAAATATTTGTGTATACTCAAAAAATTTAATACAGGCTACATTTCCAAATGTTAAAATTGTGTTTAAAATTTGGTATGGATACATTGTGGACCTGTCGGTTAACTTCACTGAACAAAATTGTTTTAATTGTACTGTTTTGAAAGGCAAAATTAATTATGGAGAACTTTTCTCACAATAGAATTTGTAATGACTGAATTGTGTGAAAATGTAGTTATCGATGTGTGACATTTTTCCTTGTAATAAAAGAAACAGAAAGATAAGAAATTTAACTTGAGTAGAAAATGGTTAGAAGTACTGTCACGCGCATTTGAAGAAGTATATCCCCATTAAAATTAAAAAGTATGTGTTATGTCCATCACAAATGCCGATGTAGAAAAGAAATTTTTATTTAATACAAGAAGTTCGAAAAGAAGAAAACTAGGAATGAAAATTTAGATTTTTTCCGAAAAATCTTCAGTTAACATAAAAATATCATTTATATGATTTTAATTAAAATAAATTTAAAGTATTGTGAAATCCTTTTTATGTTATTTTAAATTAAAAATATAATTGAATAGAGAAGGATCGGTTTTATTTCGTAAATATAATCATCGTATGTATATCACCGTTTGCACCATTTATTGTCTTATTGTTTAAAAAAAGAAATATGGCCTTTTTTTTCTCTTCTTACCTCATTACGTTTTTTGAAAAACAGGAAATTGAGCGTATTTTCTAACTCTCATATACAAAAATGAATATAGGATGCTTTTTTCTGGTTCAAATCGCAAAACCAAAATATATACATATTTTTAATTTTTAAAAAATGACCGAAAAATAAATTTTTTTGAAGAAAATATAACTATTTTTCAACTTCTAACACGTAATTTACTTCATGTTTTTTTACCCTTCATTTGGTTTTAATTTGACTGGGACTGAACCTATCGGGAAAACGACAGAGAACCACAGCTTTCATACAAGATTGCCCAAGGCAACTTAACAGCTAGCAGTAAACGATTGATCTCTTAGTTCTCACTTGACAAAGAGACGGAACGGAGTCATAAAATCGTCCCCGTTCGACCTCCCAAGTTTTAAAAGGGAGAAAGGAAAGAAGTATGTTGCATTTTTAAAGTGAACGGCAAAATAAGAGTAAACGCTTTCGGAATAACTTTTCAGGAGGAAGCGAACTACCCGGAGGGTTAATGTTAAGCAATATTTTCTCTAAATTAAAACATTGAAAACTCGCTATTTTTGAAGTCTCCGAGCCTTATCCAGTGACCTTTCCAGGGAAAAACATATTTACCATTCTATTAATTAGAAATAGGCCAAAATGGCTTTTAAAAATAATCAGCTGTTGCACCCCACATAGTTTAACATATCATTGTAAACACCGATCTATTAAACCTGGGAAGCAGTTGCGTAGTCCCGGACTTTTTTATTTATTCAAGCGCAATTATATTTGTAGAAATTGCAATTTTTTTTTTTTTTTTTTTTTTTTACCTATTTTTGGAGTGAAGTTTGCAGGTTTTTTGAAAAAATTTATGCTTTGAGTGATTTGAAATTTAGCTTTAATAATTTCAAATTGAATATAATTTTATGTTTATTATATTACTCTAATTATATATATATATATATATATATATATATATATATATATATATACAATACAACATATCAAAACATCATTTATTATTTCAACATTCTCTTTTTGGACACTGTTAAGAAAACATAGTGGTATGTTTTTGTTTCTTATGCCACCTGATCGACAGTAGCATCATATCAGGAACCAAGAAATTAATAGCGGCAAGGGGGTAGATTTTCTCGCCAGTCGTTAGCCGTAGCCGTGGGTACTATTCAGGTGAAAAAACCATTTTTATCATTTCTCCCCTCCCCCTTCCAATTTTGAGGGAACACTCCCTAGGGGAGGTCAGAGCTTCCACCAACCTCACGAAAGGACTCGTGACTCGACGGATATTCAGAGTACACCTATGCCACAAGGGCACTATGCATTTACAAACATCCATGTCTTCGGGATTCGAACCCGGTTTCCTGTACTACCGCAGCCAGTATCACTGATCACTATCACTCGATGAGTGGTTACGTTTTTTGCAGAATGTAATAGTGGTAATCGTGCATCGAACAGCAATTAATAGAAGCTTTTTAAGCTGATCCTGATTCAAAGGTCATGTGCGGAAGAAAAAATAATCCTCTTTGAATTTTCACTATTCATCTTAAGTTTAAATAATATTTCTCCTTAATTTGAATTTTCAACAGCTTCAATAAATTTTACTCAATTAATTAGACAAACATTCATAGTTATACATTTTAATCACTGTATATTCTCACATGTACAAAATAAATAGACGTGTCCTATCTGGGTTAGAGGGCCGGGGAAAAACCATATATGACTTAAATGGTAAAAAAAGGAGGTCCACACGTCTCTTAACTAACTTAATTCTACTTTAAATATTACTTAAATTCTAACAATTTTTTTTTTCTTTACAGCTTCTCACCTGCTCTGTTCTTTGTATAAAGAAATATTAACCATTCAGTAATTTCCTATGGACTTCAGGGTCTGTCACCCTGAATCAAAAATCTCTTAAGTCAATTGAAAAAAACATAGTTTTACACATTATGAATACATTTCACAATTTTTATACAGTACATATCACTTTTAAATTGCAACTAATTTCTATACATATTTTTCATCTGGCTCTTCCAACAAATTCCCTTCAAATCGCGTAGCGCTGGTTAAATGTTATGTTAGTATGCTATGTACGCCGCGTTTCCCAACACCATATGTTCTTTAATATGAATCAATATAACAGCACATATATATACACACTATACAATTATAAACATTTTTCAATAAACAATAAAAACAAACAACCAAAGGAATTGTCGCGTCTTAGCAAAGTCATAACAGAAGTTAACAAATGCATTTTTACAATTGTTTTCTCCATAATTATTAAGTTCATTTTTCTTTTCTAGAAAAACACACTCATTTTAGTGTCCACTTTTGCTTGGTTTCTTAAATTTTAAGTATCTGACCGTGACTTGCTTCATTGAAATAATTCTTCCGACCACTTGTTCGAAAGAATATAAAAATAAACGATACACAACCTGGTTCTTATGACTTGTAGTTGGCGTTTCCTACCAAGACCTCCAGAGGCAAAGACTTTTTCGTATACGCTCCTCTCCTTTCCTGGTCTTGCTGTTGTTGATCACCTCCACGTCAAGCATTCTTGTTGCTTGATCTTGTTCGTTTTTTGATGTAGGGGCTATTGTTCCTTCCTCTGCCTTTTCTGGATCGAATTGGTCCTCCTTGTTGTGTCTTCCTCTCTATAGTCGGTCGGGACTCCTCTATTTTTCCATTTCTTGGTCTCAGGTTGTAGCCGCTTGTGTTGGACGTTACTGTTTTTTCTGTTCGGCTTTTCTTTCTATATTTTGTCAAAACACTATTAGTATCATTTGACGACAAAGTTCTTTTATTCACTGTATGTTCTGAACGCTTCTTAACTTTCCTTTCTGGTCCTCGCGACCTAGATTCACGTGATCTTTTATAGCCTAACCTTTCCTCTTTTTGCTTTTTTTAATCATTCTACCTCTCTCAGACCGAGAACTAGGTATTGATCTGATAAGTATTCCGCGCTTATTGGTCTTATTTGTGTGTTTCTCACTTTGATCATCATCTAAAACTTAATCCTTTTTCCTCCCACTCACGCTTTACTTCTGACCCTTTCTTTTTACCATCTCGAGACTCATTTGGTCTCCGTTGTACTCTGTCAAAACCACTCGATTCATCGCGCAAACTGCCGTTATCCGAACTACCAGTTCCTATCTCCGTCTCGTCACATCTGCTATGTCGATATATTCTAACCTGATCTACATTAATCGTTAACCTTTTTCCCGCCTTCCATATCACTACGTTGTTATTCTTTACATCGAATACTCTATACGGACCTTCCAATTTTGTTTAAACTTAGCTACCACGTTTCTTGTAGCTGAACTTAAAGGATGTGTTGCTACCAAAACCCAATCATTCACCTAAATTTGGACATCACGCCTGAGTCTATTATAATATTTCTCCCATTTTTCATGATTAGATTTTGTGTTTCGTCTAGCCTCCTCAAACGATTTCTCAATATCTCCTACTGTAAATTCGGTTCCGTCTGATACCATCACTAATTTCTGAAAAGGCGTAATCGACTTTCAACCTAAATATAATTCCGAAGGAATTTTCCCCGTTGTTTCTTTTACAGCCGTACGAATAGCATAAGCAAACTCACGTAAGAATTGGTCCCAAGTGTCATGTTGCTCATTGACATAATTTGCAATCATTTGCACCAGATCGCGATTTACGCGTTCTGTTCTATTTACTTGAGGTCTATATGCAACAGTCTTCACATGGCTTATACCTAATCTTTCACTTAATTTTTCAAAAATATCGGAAATAAATTAGGGACCGTTATCACTAATTAATTTTATTGGAGCTCCAAAACGCGATTTTAAATTATCAAAAAAATTATCTGCTATAACTCGAGCAGAGGCTTTTTTAAGGGGTATGATTTCAGCCCATTTTGATGAAATGATCCGTAATTACTAATACATATAGGTTACGTCTTACTCTCGACACAGGATACGGACCTAACAAATTTAACGTAACTATTTCATTTTGATAATATGATACAATTGGTATTAACGGACCAGATGGTAACGCGTTTTTATAATTATTAATTTGGCACATATGGCATGTAGAGACATATTAATCAATAAATTTTCTCATAAACGGGAAATAACAAACATCCCTTATTTTATGATAAGTTTTAAAACGTTCAAAATGACCTGATAATGGCATGTCATGAAATCCTCTCATTATTTCATTAAAATAAAGATTTTAGAGAATATATACTCGCATTTCTCCTAATGACGTTGCATATTTCGCATATAATAACAAGCCTTCCACTAACCTAAAATCCCGGTACCAATTCTCACATATTGCCGCATTAACCGAGCTATCTTCTGGGTTTTCCAGATATCTATAGATATTACCTTATTCTGGGTCTGTTCTTTGTTTTTCTATTAACTGATCTCGTGACGAAAGTACCAAATCCTTGATTATTGCACAATTAACTTTCTCTCCTATTATACTTTCAATTGGGTTTCTCGACAAAACGTCAGCTACTGTATTTTGAGTACCAGAACTATGCTCCCATTCTATATTAAATTATGTTAAATTTAATGCCCATCTGATCATTCTATTTGACAAATTTTTAACGTTCGTTAAATGCGTTAGCGCAACGTGATCCGTAATAACTTTAATCGGCAAAGAACCTAAATACCTTTTGAATTTATTCAGAGCCCTGACCACTGCTAAATTTTCCCTCTCTGTTACCGTGTTATTTTTTTTCCGCAGCACTAAGCGTACGATAAGCAAATACTACTGGTCTTTGTTCTTGGTTTAGAACCGCTGTTACCCCTATTGAGTTAGCATTCGTAAATAACTCAAAAGTTTTTTTGAAATCTGGGAATTTTAAACCTGGCGCTTTCGTTATAGCCACTTTGACCACGTCGAATGTTTTCTGCGCCTCAATCGACCAAATAAATTTCTTTAATTTTCGTTTCAGATTATAAACAGGTTCGCAAATATCGGCATAATTTTTAAAAAATTTTGCGTACCATTGGGGCATTCCTAAAAATTTCGTCAACTCTTTAGAGTTACACGGTGGTTTCATTTCAACTATAGCTTGAAATTTTGTTTCATCAGTTTTAATTCCCTCCTTATTAATAATTAAACCCAAATTTTTTAACTCTTCACAACCAAATTTACACTTGTCCTTATTCAGAGTTAACCCCGCCTCATGTAATAATCGAAAAACTTCCTTCCAATGCTTAACATGTTGAGTGAATGATGGGGATGATATAATCACATCGTCCATATAAACATTCACAAACTTTCCTATCACGGGATTGAGAATTATATCTATCGCTTTCTGAAAATTGGGAGCTACCCCTGATAAGCCAAATGGCATTCTGCAAAAGGCGTAGGTACCATTTTTCGTAACAAACGCAGTCTTAACTATATCACTAGGGTTCACAGCCATCTGAAAATATCCCAACTGAGGGTCTAGGGCAGTCATTATCGCCGTATGGGATATGTTCATTATTAAAGCGTCTATTAAGATTAAAGAATATCGAGGGTACTTTGTAATCGCATTCAGTTTCCGATAATCAGCAGCAAATCTATACGCTTCCGGATTATCCGGCAGCAACCCATTATTCTTTCTACATAACACAACTGGTGACGCGTACGGGGATTAAATGGGAATTATAGTTCCTTCTTTCAAAATTTTGTCAACGTGATAATCGAGAATCTCTTGTTTAAAGCTATCATACCTTTACGGCCTGGAAACAACCGGTGGGTTATCTCCCGTGTCAATCTCATGATATAAAACATGCGTAAGCCCTGGTTTATCCAAAAACAATGCTTGAAAACCATCAAACAAATCTTGTAAATCTCGTTTCTGTTTTTCTGCTAATTTTGTCTTTGAAAGATCTATTTCTACTTTTTCTATTTGAACCGTTTTAACCACCTTATTAATCTGCTAATCTTGAATCGCCAAAGATTTTCGATCAAAGTCTAAAATAATTTTTGGTCCACCTATGAAGTCTATCCCAAGAATACATGGGTATTTCAAATCTGCTAACACATGGAACAACCTAGGCTTTTCAAACTCCCGTATTCGAATATTTAATTCAACAACTCCAATATTTCGACATTTAGCTCCCTGTGCCGTGATCACCTGAGTACTCGATTTCTTCACTTGTTTGTAAAAAAAATATTTTCGGTATGTTTCCATTGATATAAATGACTTCTCCGCTCCAGTGTCCCATAACGCTTTCGTAAAAGTCTCGTCTAATAAAATTGGAACACATGGAAGTTCTACCGGAGACATACATATTGCTGAAAGTTTAATCGGTGACTGATTTATCGACTGCGTCTGCTCACCTTTAGTATCACTCATTTTCAAAAGATTTAATCGTCCCATTTGTTTTCTACTGCCTCGACTAAAATTTTGACTCGAACCCCTATTTCTTTAGTCCTTTCTAGTAAAATCGTCATTTTGACCTCGATTTCTAAATTGATATCCCCTTTCGGTAAATCTGCGATCATAGTTTTGAAACCTATTTCTGCTTTCGAACCACTGATTTCCTTGACGGCTGTTCTGATAGTTACCCCTATAATCATTTCTACCATTATTCGGTCTATGCACCCCTTCAGAATTTCTCCAATTTCCTCGATTATTACCACCATTAGACATCCTACGCTCATTCCAACCTCTTCCTTCCATATTATCACTATTTCTTGAACCCAGTGTTGCCTTGCATGAAAATAATTCATCAAACTTAGCTAAGACCTTCAATAATTGGATCGCGCTTTGTGGTTTACGCATTTCAACGTAACCTTGGACTTGCGGTTCAAGTCTAACAAAAACAAGGGTTTTCTCAGACCCCAGTTCTAGTTTCTAGCAATTTCAGCAAATCGTAAGCAAAATCCGTCGGATCCTGGTTCTGTCTTTGCTGTGACGCGTAAAAACGTGTTTCTATTTTGGATGGCAGGGGATACTATCGACAATGCTACTTTCAGCTGTGCGAAGTCCGTGGCGGTATTTTGCACTAACCCTGATCCGAATATTTGGTACCAATATAGGGCTCTATTCAGGAGATGATCTTTCAAATAAGCACACGATAAGTCACTGGATATTTCAAGTAGTTTGATTTGATTGTCAATACCTTCGCTAAATTCGGTGACGTTCTCCGACCCAGAAAAGTACACTTCTGGCCAAACATTATACCATCTTGCGTTTCTCATCTCGGGGTCATATAGATTAAACCTAGTTGGGCGCCATTGTGATGTTCCTTCCCTTGGAAGTACATCTCTCGAAGCATCAGCGTGAGCTAGATGTATAGGATCAGCGAAAGAGCTATGATCAAACATTATCTTAATATGGCTTTATTAAGATATTCAACTTAAACCTTTAATTAATTCACTTATAATAATTAATATGAAAGAATCTACGATGACGCAATACGCAACACACATTATATACGTATATATATATTTATAATAATAACTAATCCAATTCTGACGAATTTCTATAAGCAAACCGCCTAATCATCGATTCTAATATTATGTAATCAATCCTACCTTATTATATCTTGTAATAGCTCTTGTCTTTATCTGCAATGGAATGCAGTTGTACGGCTACCTTCTAGTCGAGCACCAATATAGGTATCCACGCACGTAGAACTAATTCAAACTTGAAACACCTACTGTAATAATCATCAACTGCCACAACCAACTTCAATTGTCTAACATTCCTTTACATTGCCATCATGCTTACTCTAAGATCCGATATTTAAAGTCCGTTTATTTGCATCTTTACTTCACATTTTACTTCTTGGATTTGGTTGGAAAAGAGTTTCCATTAATTCTGGCCCATAGAACCCAAATGACTTGTTAAAGAAAAGACGCGTAAGACGTCACAACCTATACTTAAAAAAGCCGACTTATTACGAAAATCAAGACTTTTTTACATTTATCCATAATATTCGTGGTGGATCTCCGTAACCCACATAAACTGATTGTTATTTTTTTATATCTTATAGAAGTAATTAAGCTAACACAAATTTTAAGACACCATGCATATTTATGGAAAATCCTGATGTTTTCAACCTTCAAAAATTGAAAATACAGAAAATGCTCTTAATCATTACTTCAATATCTTCTTACTTAAATCATTTAAAAATGTGTATCGGCATGACTTTTAATTGAATAAACAGGTACCTATGTTTAAATTGCAGGTAGTACGCACAAGACACAGCACCAAATCAGTATATTATTGTAAATTAGATTATTTTGCACAAAAATAAATGGCTACAGAAATAGTGCCGCTACATTTGTTTTTATGCTTGATGCTCGCCAGCGCCGCTCTAGGATAGAGCATCTGTCTATTAATTATTAATTTCTGCGTATTCAATGGTAGGGTGCACGAACAAAAGAGTAATTTGCTCTTGCTCTTGAAAATGAAAATAAATTTGATATGGTACTTCTGGTATTTTATTTTTGATTTTTATTCATTTACTGGGGTTTATTATTTCATTACTATTTTAAAATTTATTATTTTGTTACATCTTTTTCTGTTTGTTATCGTCAACGGAGAACGGGGCCCCCTTAGAAACCGGGGCCCTGGGCTGCAGTCCATTTAGCCCTTACGTCGATACGGCCTTGATGAAATATCATTCCTTTTTTTAATAAACTTGTAGCTGTGTGATAGCAGCTATATGAACTTGTACCAACATCCCGCGAAGACGATCATTTTGGAGTGATGGGTTAAGTACTCGCATTTTCATCCGGAACGGAAGGTGCCCAGAACGAACCTACCTTCGTTGGTGACCCTGGACGTGCAAATAATCGCCCTCTTCACGCGCTGCTGTCGTGGCGCCATCTATCCACCGCAACAGCAACCAAACCGTCAAACTTTGATACAAAATAAGCCGTTACTTCTTGAAGTCGTCAAACAATGACGCCATTAACTGACGCAATTCTCAAGCCATCACACGAGTGGCGCAACTGCTTACATGCTCACCACGAATATGGTATCGTTCATTCGCCGACTTACTGCATGGGAGTATGTAGCGGTGTGATAGCAGCTATATGAACTTGTAACAACATCCCGCGAAGACGATCGTTTGCGCGTGATGGTTAGCGTACTCGCATTTCATCCGGAACGGAAGGTACCCAGAACGAACCTTACCTTCAAACTGTGTATTTGTTCTAATCTTTGCTGTCATTGATTTTAAGCCACTCCTGATATTCTTCTCAAGTTTTTGTGACAAAATAAAAAAAAAGTAGCATCATTTATCCTGAACCGATATTTACAAAAATTAAAATAGAAAGAATAAGTGGACAATATTTGTTTCTTTTTTACCAGTTTTCAAAATTTCTAATTAATTTAACTACAATTGCTTTAATTATTAGTATCAAGCTGCGTTTCACGAATGTGTGTGTGTGTGTGTGTGTTTCTGCTTTTTCTCTCTCTCTCTCCATCCTAAGTAACACTATTTTCAGAAGCATTAACATTGGAATTGTTTTTCCTTATACTCGAATAAAAGAGACATTTCTATATCACGATTTATTCAGTGGACGTGATAGCCGAGTCATCATGATTTTGATACCTTGGGAGTCGTTAACTTGTGTATAAAGATGTACTTGATGTATAAAGTAAAGAGGATCATGGTAAAAATTAGCATACATTTTAACAAATAACGTCATATTGAATCACGTTTTTTGCTATCAATTCCATCGAAACAAGTTTCTAAATCATGGCATAATTATAATGCTCTGATATGTTGCAGAAATATCATGTGTAATATACTACCTTATGCTTAGTCCTTGTCCTCGACATTGGAGTACACCTCGGAGAGAAATCCCTCAGACACAATACCATCCAAACAACATTTGTATCACTGAGTCAAATGATTGTATTTAAAGATTAAAAATATTTTCCTCACATTCTAAAACATCTTATCCGCTTATAAAATTCAACATTTTACACAGCTTTCCATGTGTAATTAGTTTGAACGTGTTTTTTTTGTATTCTTGTAAAGGTGTGATATATTTTCATATACAAGTATACTAAACATCCGTAGTTTTGCGACCAGTTAAAGATCATACATTCCTAAAATTATTCTTTGAGTACAACTTTAATTATTTCTTAATGATTCTATGTTTGTTTGCAAACCCTAATTTGTCTAGCATCTCATTGATTTATTTGGAAGTGGTTTGGGGTCATTGTATACTTTTTTCAGTTTGATTTCCGTTTGAATTTTTCCTTACTAGTAGCTACGAAAAATGTTTTAGAATCTTCTATGTAGTTTAACTAACTGTGATTCGTTAGACATTTAAACTTTTGTGTTTTTATATATTTTCTACTCTCTCTCAGATACATTTATTTTGATTTTATGCTGAATTTTTTGTATTTTATATATATATATATATATATATATATATATATATATATATATATATATATATATATATATATAAAGGAGAAAAGCGACTCACTCACTCACTCACTGACTCATTGACTAATCACGATATCTTCGGAACTATTAAACCTACACACTTGAGATTCGGTAGGTAGGTTCCCTTCATGGAGTAGACGTCCGATAAGAACGGATTTTTATAGATAATTATTTCCATTACTAAACTATTAGATGTACAGTCGTGAAACTTCGTACACAGATTTCTTTCATAAAGTAGAGATTCCCTACATAATGATTTTTACGAAAATCGACCTCCAAGGGGCGATGTGTGTGTGTGTGTGTGAGGGCGCTTAAGGGGAGTTATACATAATTATTTCCATTTTTAACCTATTAGACGTACAATCTTGAAATTTGGTATAAGCGGATTCCTTTCATAGAGTACAGATCCCCTACAGAATGGATTTTGTGAAAATCGACTCCCAAGTTGCGTTGTAGAGCAGTGCTTCTCAAACTTTCAATACTGGTGCCCCCCTTTTCGATCACAATTTTTTTCGCGCCCCCCTTATACATTAATAATGTACTGAATGCAATAATAATGCACTTTGAAGCTAAAATTACAACAGGCGATCTTAATTATAAACCATACAAATTAGTAACATAAGTATTAAATTTTGTATACTACTTTTAAGCAAAATAAATAAATAAATAAAATAATAGGATAATTATTATGTTATTTTTCCTTTCTCTAATTTTTAAATTGAACATATTACAAAATGCGGTAGCTGCTTAGAAGACAAAATATAGATATCTGCTAAATATAGAAAAAGAACTCAGAGGGGTCAATTTCTAATCATAAGCATTCCTTATAAAAACTTTGCTTTCCAAGACAAGCTCATGGACGTTATTAATACTTATTAAACTTGTTCTTAATTTAGTATTAATTAATTAGTTATAAAATATCCTGTGCAGCACTGATACATTAAAGTATATCGGCTGAAGTGCCCGCTCTTTGCTCGAGTTCATTTATAAGAAAATAAAACATAATTGAAATAATAGCTGAATGTAAGGGGAAGCAAAGCCAAGTGCTCGACAATGTTTTACAAAAACGTAAAATGATTTTTTTTTTTTAAATCGTTGCTCAAATTATAATTAGTTTTAAACGAATTGTAATTTTAAGCCTCACAGAATTAGCATTTATAATTGATGTTATACAGTACGGTCGGGGTTATTGAGTCACCCCAATCCTTTTTTTTTAAATTATTTTATTGTACACGATACAAATCATGATTCCAGTGAATAAGTTGGCCAAGAGAAAGTTTACTTACCTACCTTCAAAGACTTTTCAATTTTCTTTGGTAATAAATAAACAGTTTTGCCAGAATTAACGATTTCGTAATCTGTGTGTCCCGCGCGACTACTTCCGGGTAAAAGTATATTCATTATGATAACATGTATGTTACTGCTAAAATATTATTAGTGAAACGTTTTCGTTATGCTTTATACATTGAGAATATTTTATAAAAATATGTCTTGGCCAAGTAATCCTTCATGTGCTTGTGTGTGTGTGCTCTCCGTGGTTTTCCAAATATCATAAAACTTAACTTAGAAGGTCAAACAGATTACAGCTATAATGTGCAGTATTTCAAAAATAATGACAGTGATGAAATTTTTATGTTCCTAAAGTTTTTCGATTCTGGATCCGGGATCTGGTTTTCTCTCTGAAAAAGTAGTATGTTAGGTTAAAGAAAAGCGTAATAAAAAAAATCTCTCATCACGGGATGACGGCAAATGAAATAAAAGTATTTTATTTGGTTATAGGATCAAAAGATAGCTAATTAGGTATTGAAGAAGTTTTTATTTTTGATGGCTTAATACCGCCTATAAAATTATATCAGGTAAAAGTGCATTTTTTATTATGTCTGAAGAAGTATTTTGTTTTAATTCATTCCAGTAAACTAATTATTTTTAAATCTTTTATTTTCGATATGCTCGCGCCCCCTCGTAAGGTCATCGCGCCCCCCAGGGTAGTTTGAGAAGCACTGTTGTAGAGAATTAAGTGGCGTTATAGGCAATTAACTCCTTTTTTAAAAACTATTAGACGTAAAATCTCGAAATTTAGTAAACTGATTCCATTCATTAAGAAGAGATCCGCTATAAGATGTATTTTGTGAAAATAGTTTCCTAAGTGGCGTAGCGTGGGCTTAAGGGGCGTTATAGATAAATATTTCCATTTTTAAACTATTAGACGTACAGTCTTGAAATTTGGTAAGAGGATTCCTTTAATAGATTACAGATCCGCTGCAAAATGGGTTTTGTCAAAATCGACTCCCAATTGGCGTTGTAGAGTATTAAGTGGTGTTATAGGCAATTAACTCCTTTTTTAAACTATTAGATGTAAAATCTCGAAATTTAGTAAGCTGATTCCATTCATTATGTACAGATCCGCTATAAGATGAGTTTTGTGAAAATCGTTTCCTAAGTGGCGTTGCGGGGGCTTAAGGGGCGTTATAGATAATTATTTCCATTTTTAAACTATTAGACGTACAGTCTTGAAATTTGGTATAAGCGAATTCCTTTCATGGTGTAGAGATCCGCTACAAAATAGTTTTGGGGAAAATTGATCCCCAAGGGTCACTGAGGGGGATTAAGGGGCGTAATCGATAAATATTTCCGCTTTTCAACTAATAGAACCACCTGCTTGAAAATTAGAAGGTATGTTCCGTTCATGGAAAAAGGTTCATTTTACAAATATTTTGGTGAAAACGGACCCCCAAAGGAGTGGGGTTGTGAGAGATTAAAGCGTGTTAAAGAAAAAATGCTGTTTTTGAATTTAACTCATTTACTTGAAATTTGTTGAGCAATTTTCTTTAGTTGAATAGAGTTCCACTAAGAATGGATTTTACGGAAATAAACTCCAGGTGGAAGCGGGGAGAGTTATTGGGGCGTATTGATAGACAAAATTCCCGTTTTTGAACTGCTAAGACTATAATAATAAAATTTGGTTTGCATGCTTCTTTTGTTGATTTGGAATCCACTAAGAATGCTGTCAACTAGGTATTGATGATAAAAATTCCGTTTTTTCTCTGTTAGATTTAGACTTGAAATTTAGCACGCATGTTTATTTTATGGAGTAGAGATCCACTGAAAGTTGCTTTGGTTGAAATCCACTTGATTATTAGGTTAAGTGAGCGAAAAAAATCTTTCTACTTCTATTTTAGATATAAATAGAAATTAGATATTATAATTTATGTTCTTTTTATATCAAGGGGCGAGAGTGTAACAGCTATAAATATATTTTTAATACAATCGAATTCTTAATGCTAGATATCAATAATTAATATATATGTAAACAGTACACATATATACAACATCGTGAAATACCCAGTGAAGCGGTTCGGTAATGGCTAGTATATATATATATATATATCATACTTTTAAATTAGTTATATATTATATTTATTTTATTGTAGCTGACGCGGCCACGCGTTGTGTGTGTGTGTGTTGTGGCTTTCTTGTAATACTTTGACTTAATATTTTTTTTTTTTTTATTCTCAGCTATTCAATGCAGTCAAATTTATTTTGCGCTTACAAATTTGGAGAGTTGAATTTAAGCATAAAACAACGTAATATATGTATTTTTTGATTTTGCATTTTATTCATCTCTTATTTCACTATATAGTATAATGGATGAATTGCTTACGAAGTTGTTAGTAACAACATATGAAGATATAATTTTATAAATGAGGTTAATAGCATTGATTTTTAGCAATTTTTAATATTATTTTTATCATCCTCAATTATAACAATAAATACTTTATTCATAGTTAATCACCAATCAAAATAAAATATTGTTTGATAACTTGTATTTTGCTTAAGCAAATAGATTCGGTGGTTTCCCCTCACGTAAGCATGAGACATGTATGTGTCCATGCAATAAACATGGATTTTCTAAGTCCAAACCCCAAATTGACATTGTTTGGTTTTGAGATTTATTTATAGTCATCGCGAAAGCTTAAAGAATTGGGAATTGAAGCAATTTGAATTCTTTTGCAGATTATGATGCTATCAGAGGAATAACTACATAACAGGAGAGTTTCTCTTTTAAATTCTACAATCAAAATGGTTGCTTCAAGAAGATTCCAGGTAATTCTTTTAATGACCAAACCTGTACCGTTACATAATCTAGGTGTATTTAAGTAACGCAGCAGAATAAATAGTGAAACAGTCTTCAACCGAAGATTGTGAGGTGGCATTCCTAATATATCCAGGGAATTAAAAAATATTACACTTTCGTCTTTATCAACAATAGTGTCGATTGATTTAAAAGGTATTAGATCACCTGGCAGCACTTCTGTATCTGGAAGTTTATTTCGTCAACAAAAATTTCTTTTTCTACCCAAGTAACAGGATTACAGAGCCAGTCATTACCTAGATAATTATACAGTTTATCCGGGAATACACTCTCAATCAGTTCCTTTGTCTGAACAACAATACAGAAATTGCCTGGAAATTTGATACATAGTGTATTTTGATGCAGTTCTACTTCACTGTTTCTAATATCCAGCAGTTGGTTAGAAAAAAATCTGGACCGATTGATTATCTTGCAATTGAACTCTCGTGTTTATGGTCAATTGAATTATTTCAACGTTTCGCCAAGAAAACGATTGTTTTAAACTTAAGTTAATCTCGTGAGCAAAGGTAGAGCGAGGAATGACTTGCAATTTATGTCCGAAATCACCAGACAGTAATAGTACAGCACCACCGAATATTTTCTCGTTGCCGTTTAAATGTTACAAAGCTCTTTGTAAGGCTTCGAGTGAGTGTTTATATGCCATAGTACATGGAAGAACCCATAGAAGAAAACAATTTGACTATTGTGGAAAAGTGAGTAAGTGAATATTAACGTCGCATTGTTCAGCTACATGGGGGCTTTTGGCAACGGACCTTTTGAGCCTTGGTCAAGTGACGAGGACGACACCAGAGCTGGCACCCCCTGTCCTAATTACCACACCAAACCAATGGAAGGACGTTTGAGCTCTCGACATGCTTAACGCACATCGCTACCCTACACGGCGGTTCTTTATTGGTACCGGGCTCCAACTCGTGACATGCCAGTCACGATCCGATACCTTGACCACTAGGCTACCGAGGCCTTGTTGTGGAAGCATGGAGAAAGTTAACGATTATGGATTACTTTACACATGCTTCTTTTGCTATTCAACACTTATGCTAATTGATTTTAATTGCTCGTTGGAGAAAGATTTTTCCAGCTTGCATCAAAAGCGGAAGTATCGGCCGCGGTAGCCGAGTGGTATAGGTATCGGATCGTGGCTAGCCTTGTCACGAGTTCGAGCCCAATACCACTAAAGACCCGCCGTGTAGGGCAGCGATGCACGTTAAATCTGTGGAGAGCTGAAACGTCTTCCCGTTGGTGTGGTGTAGTAGTCAGGAGATGGGGTGCCAGCTCAGGTGTCGTCCACGTCACTTGACCATGGTTCAAAATTACGTGTTCCGTCGCCAAAAGCCCTCGTGTAGCTAAACAGTGCGACGTTAATATTCAGTCAATCAATCAAAAGCGGAAGTTTCGTATTACAAAAATACGTGGTCTGATCTAAAACTATAACTCTATCAAATGAAACTGGAGACGAAGGTTTTAATTACATGCAAAACACTAAAATTAATTTTTTCTGTAATAAAAATTATTCTTTTTTGTTTTATAAGTATGTAACATGGATTTCATTGTTGCATTTTTTGCAAGGTTTTCTAAGGAACAAATCTACCGTGCAAAAAAATAGTTGGGTGTAATAACGCTAACTGATGTAAAAAGGTTTGAGCTGACTTTATCAATCTGAAGGCATGATTAAAAAAATATTACAATCTTGGCTTCCTAAGCAGGCAAATCAATTTAGCATACAATTACCTGAAAAATACTTTCTATAATATATAAGCAAAACCGTAAACATTGGGCGACGAAAGCCTATCAGATTGTTACAACGAACTTAGATCTTAAAAAGCTATTGAAAACAAAATAAGTACAATATTTTGATTAAATCCCCATAAACAGTCCCCAGCAAACACAAAATAAGTGTCAGAAAATCTTAATTTTGCCAATTGTATTTCGATAGTAACATCAAAAAAAAATTAAAAAATTACCTAAAACAAAGAAAATAAACATACTGTGATCATAAAATCCCGTCAATTAATTTCGACAAATTAAGATGTAGCGAATTCCAGAAAAATATTGTGTTCCAACATGCATGGAATGATTACTTATTGAATACTTATATATATATATATCGCAGTAGTTAGTGATGTTTTTTGATTTGATGTAAATGTGTTCAACGGATTTTATTTAGGAATAATGCAGAAATATAAGATGGCCGAATATTTTTTTTAATTCCGTAAGCTACTCATTCGTGGCGTGATTTTGAAATCACGCCAAGTAGATATTTTACGCCTTGTCTTATGTTATCATCATAATTTTTAGAAATTTTCACTATTTAGCATATAAATCTGTAGCCTATAGAAGCCAAATATAATTATAATCTTCGCTTATTAAAGAGATAAATAATTTTTGAAGGATCGATCCTTCAAAGTAAAGCCTCAACTTGGCTCTAGCGCCGTTGAAACCCACAATCACTCACTCACACTCAAAGTAAAACCTGTGGCCGCGGTAGCCGAGTGGTATAGGATCGTGGCTTGGCCCTGTTGCGAGTTCGAACCGAGTACCACTAATGACCCGCCATGTAGGGCAGTGATGCACGTTAAATCTGTAGAGAGCTGAAATGTCCTTCCGTTGATGTGGTGTGGTAGTTAGGAGAGGGGGCTACCAGCTACGGTGTCGTCCACGTCACTTGACCATGGTTCAAAATTACGTAGTAGTCGCGAAAAGTCCTCGAGTAGTTGAACAGTGCGACGATAATATTCAAGAAATCAATCAATCAAAGTAAAACCTTTGCTTCAATTTGATTTGATTTAATATTAACGTCGCACTGTTCAGCAACACGAGGGCTTTTGGCGACGGACCACGCAATTTTGAACCATGGCAAAGTGACGACGGACGACACCTGAGCTGGCACCTCTCCTAACTACCACACCACACCAACGGGAGGACGTTTCAGCTCTCGACAGATTTAACGTGCATCGCTGCCCTACACGGCGGGTCTTTAATGGTACTGGGCTCGAACTCGTAACCTTTGCTTCAAACCTCAATAATTATTTTATGTAATTAGGAGGAAACAGAGAGAAAGTTAACATGAATGTCCCGAATTTGATAAATTCTTACAACAAACATATGGACGATGTGGATCACCACGACTAGTTCACTGGAATTTATTACATTGCAATTCGTAGGAAAAAGTGGTACTGACTGTTTTTTATATATTTTCTGGATATGGCTATAGTAAAGAATTGGGTAATTCACACAAAACTCTCAACAAAGATGAACTCTTCAACTTCAAGGAGTTCTGAAGAGCTGTATCAACAGTTTGTCTAAAAAAAAATGTAATGAAAACTAAAGGAATACTTAGGATCTCGATTGTACCTTCTGGTACTTTGTAAGACATCCATAAAGATAGTGTTTGTCATTTTTTACTAAAACGAAAAAAAAAGTCTGTCAAAGGGAGGTCTGAAAAATAAAAATAAAAACATACTGTGACATACGTGACAAAACACTTTGTCATGCTTACTTTCGACCTTTCCACACGAAAATTAGAGTGCAATTCAACTGAAAAGTTGCGACGAATCTATACGGAACTTTATCACTAACCTTCGAGAACCGACCTTTTTAGGGAAATTTAATTCCCTACCTATTTCCAATCAACTCCAAAAAGCGGACAGGATTCCTTATTATGCAGATTAGATTCAGTATTTAAGTCAAACGAAATAGTAAAGTTAGAACAGTAGGAGATAGATATTGAAACATAGAGTTATAGTGATTTTGAATTGAAATATTGTAGTTGAAGATAAATTTATCTCATGAAGAATTGAGATTCCGAGTGGTAAATATAAAATTGTATTTAAAGTTTCATTAAAGTTTTAAGAGTGAGATTAAAGTTAAATGTTCATTAAGAACATTATTAAATATAATTCTGGGATCTCTTATCGTGGTAATTTCTGCGTGATCGTTATTTAATGAATTGATTAATTAGATTATTAATTAATTGAGTTAATTTAAAGATTATTATAATTAAAACCTAATAATATTCGCCTTGTCGTTGTTAATAAGTCTTTGATTCTATTTGGGAAAGATATCTAAATAAAGAAAGTTATTTATAAAAATGGCTACTGGTTCATTTACGTCTCATAATTATTCTAGTTCTCAAAGTGAGGTCCTTAGGGACCATTACAAAGTCAACTATCTTGTAAATAAGAAAGAATTATTCAAACAAAGTAAAAAAAAAAATTTCGGAAATTGCTTTCCATCATTGATGAAAACACTAAAACATTTGATTGCAAATTGTATCCCTTTATCCCAGTACCCTATTTAGAGGACGTTTCAGATTTCATACATAAAGTACAGAATTTTTTTCAAATTTTGTTATTTTTAGTTTGTTTATTTTTAATTAACTTTGAAAAATAGGTTTTTTCTCAAATTTGAATAAAATAAATGAATTGGGATAAAACAGGTTAATACTGCATGGACTCTTCTTGGAATAGACTGCATAAGATGTTGGTAGATTGTATGAGGAATCGCGCGCGCGGAGGCCTTATCCGATTAGTTCCACTTTTCAATGCCTTCAGATTAGATGTTATTGGATCTTCCTGATGCACCGTTTGATCTAATCGCACATATTCTCAAATGGATTCAGATCTGATGATTGCTTAGTCCAACTTAGCAAGATGAAGTCCCTGTCATGATGAACCATTTCAGCGCAATACTAGCTGTATAATGTAGAGTATTGTTCTGTTGAATGTATTCATACCTGATAGAGTTTATCATTGACATAACAGAATGTACTGTATCAAGGATAACATTTAAATGCCTTTGCACATTCAGACGTTCTTCAACGAGAGACATTTTTCCACATGGTCTTCCAAAGAAAAAGATACCCCTCAAACCTTAATATTATCTCCAGTAGCTTTATGTGTGGAAACAAAGCAGATGAGATCGGATCACATGATCCTTTTCCTGCCAACTATTGTTTAATCTTTGTGTTTTTGGCACACTTAAGACAACTGCTCTTGTTTCAAGGTCGAACAGGATGTCAGCTATCATGACCTTTTCGGTGTTATGTGCGGCTAACATTTCGTTCGGAGGCGTTTACACAGTTGTTCTTTGAGGGGTCTCAGGGGTGTTAATTTTGTCTGGAAGGGTGGGAATAAAAAAATTTTCCAACATGTATAGTTCTTTTAAATTTAAATTAAATAAATCGAATATTTTACACATTATTTACAAAGAATTATGGTTTCAAAAATGTACAAAATGTTTGAAATGTAATCATAATTTTAAAAATTATTAGAATATGAAAAAAAAATTGTATTAAAAACAATCAGTAATTTTTGTGTTGCACGCGCTATTTTCTAAAATAATAGCCTTTGATGTATAAAACTTCTTATAACTATAAAATGCATCATACTTTTTAAACCCTACTAATTTAAGAATAATTTATATATGAATATTTTAAAAGTGATATTTGAGTCTCCTATTCACCCTGTACCCACTTAACGTTGAGTATCGGGACACCCTGTATACTTGCTCATTTTGTAAAAACCATGCTCTATTTTAGGAAAGTTTTTAAATCTGTTTTATCATTTCAGAAGGCGATTATTTTTTAAATATAAATTAGTGCACTCGAATTCCCTCTTTCATTAAAAATTCTTGACTCTATTAACTAGGGTGATCACTAAAATAAAAAGTCCAATTGAGTGAAAAGTACTAGATAAAACTATCAGTGACAGTGGAGCTTTTAAGCTATCCGGGTTGCGAAAAGCATGTTTGCTATATTTTTACAGCTCAAAAAATGATTGTTTACATGTGAGTAATAATCGGCAAAAAAAATTAATTACCTACAAATCGAAACATAATAGCTGAAATTCTTTACATGTTTTTAAAGAAAAAAAATCCATATACTGTTTACACATATTAAAATGATTTTAGATAATTGCTTGTAGAACTGCTAAATGAAGTTTATGTTATCGTAAATATTAAATATAATTGAAATAGCGGTACAAATGAAGAGATGTTTCGCATATTTCTCTTGTATTTTCCTCTCAAAACCAGTACCGTTCATATGCTTCAAAGCAAGTTTATATTGGACTTAGTTTTCGCAAAACTAGAAAATTGCCCAGCCTGATTAAATAAAATGTCCTTTCTGAAATATGGGCAAATTTTTTTAGTACATTGGCGGATTGCCAATAATTCTGTAAATTCTTTTATACAACTATGTACTTGAATAAGCTCCTGGTATTATTTGAAATAGGCTATATTATTATTTGAACAACATGCGGTATTATCATCGAAACAAGCTATCATCAGACGGGAGTAGATACCGAAAACTTATCATTAGAAAATATTAAAAATGCTTAGACTTTATTGTTTATTTGAAAGGGATAAACGAGTACTATGTTGCAACGATATTACTTATTATTTAGTTGTCACTTCGACTCGCGTAAAATAGAATAAAATGCCAGTATTTCAAGGTAACGTTAGGAAAGGCATTCAGTTAACTAATTACAGAAGCTCGCACACTAGATTTATTTATAAATTGGAATAAAAAAATGGTATCGAAGTTGTATTTTTTATTATAGATGCGAAGTTTCATGCGGTGAATATCAAAGACACATCGGTCTCGATAAACTACCCAGCCATGTTAGATCATACAATTCGTATGGGGAAAGGATTCTTGCTTGCTTGTCTTCGGCTTAAACAATGCTCAGTCATTCCACGAATACACTTTGTGTATACATAAAGGCACTCCGAAGTAAGGAAATAAATTTTTTTCCAAACATTCATTTTGCAGCAATTTACATTTAAGAAACAATGTAATTTTTTAATATATATATATATATATATATATATATATATATATATATATATATATATATGGCTATTTGCAACTGACCAACATATAAATCTTTCAAACCTAGACGGAAAATTGTTTTAACTGAAAGGGATTTGAATTACATCTAAAGAGTTTGCCTTTGTTTCAATGGCTGCGTAAGGCAATCATACGTCCTGATGACTATACTAATTTTTTTCAAATGGAGTTCATGAGTGGTAGCCTACTATCATAATTCTTAATACATTTTTGAGCTTAAATCAACTTTGCAAAAATTTAAGCATTATGAATGAGAAAGATGTTTGAGCTAGAAAATTATTTGAGACATATGATGGCAGTCATTACAAAACTAATAAATTAAAATTGGAAAGAACAGAGTTTTAAATATATTTCAATGGGAAAGAGTTACAAACTAATATTTTAGAACAAATATATAGACAATAGATTCTAATGTCCAGATCCAATTATAAAATTATTTACAGGAAATTTTGCAAGATAAAAAAAATAAGATGTCACATAAATAGTGTGTTACTTTTGAAATTTTGCGATTGTATAAATACCATACTATTTCACTAAAAGTTGATTTCTTAACATTCAGATGAGACTTTTAATGTTGAAGGCTTTAACATTAAGGCTTTTAAAGAAATACTAGCTGCGTGACCCGGCGCTGCACGGGTCTTTTCAAGAGCAAAACTTTTTGCGAATGGGAATTACCTCTTGTCGTCTCGTATTCAATACTTTTTGGTTTGTGTGTGATATATTTTTTCCTTAAAATTTCCTTTTTAGAAATTTCTTATACGTGCTCCGTTGGACGAGTCTGTTTCCTCTCCGCTTAGCCTGGCGTTGCACGGGCTTTTTTCAAGAGTGTAGTTTCATTCCCCATGGAAATTTCCCCTTTCAGAAGGTCAGCACTTCTGGGTGTATGTGTATTCTTAATGTGATTTCTATATTTATGCTATTAAAACTCCCTTTTCTGAGATGTCTTCAGTTTCTCTTCCTTGACTGACAGGTTTATTTCTTCTCAGTTTAGTCCGGCGTAGCATGGGCATTTTCGAGTATAAATCTTTTTTTCCCAGAGAGAAATCTCTTTTCAAATCTCTATTTTCGATTTAAATTTACAAAACTAATTTAGTTTTATCCATAAGAGAACGTATAATGTGTGATTTTAATATTGAATAATTAATTTAGTAAGGAATTATAGAAAAAAACATCGCTGCTTTAATTTTTTTAAAAAGTGTTTTAATATTCATTTTTGGTAAATAATGAATTGAAAATTTCTTAATGTTAGCTATTGATTCAGCAGCTTATTTCTAGCTGTTTTATTATTCAATTACAAATATGTAGCTATAAAAATAAAGCAAAAACTATAGGGAGAAGCCTAGAAATGTGTTTACATTCGTAAAAAGAGATTCAAAAAGAAAATAATACAAATTAATAGAAACATTTCATCATATCTTAAGTACTCGTGAGTTCTGTGGTTGCCTTACCACCATTAATTATCAATGGCATTTAGCTAATATTTTCGTTGCCTTTTTACGGCTCCCCAAAACGAAAAAGTATTTTTTCCGAAAAAAACAATAGTTTTATGTTTGAAAAAAAACACAAAAACAAAAGTTTTTAAAATTACAAAGTTCCATCAGTTTTTTTAAAAAAAGAATTAATACAATATTCCGTTTCAACTTCATTTGGGAGAATTAGTTCACATAGAAAATGGACCAATTTACTAAAAAAAGTTTTAAAAAATAGCTAGCCACATGGCTCGGCGTTGTACGGGCTATTTTGAGTGAAGTACATTTTGCCCATGGAAAATTCCCCTTCACTTCTGGATGTCAATACTTCCTTGTGTGCGCGTGATTTCTATATTAATATCATTAAAATTCTCGTTTTTGAAATTCCTTCCACTTTTTTGCTTCATCGGAAAAATTTGTTTCCATTCCGCTTAGCCTAGCATTGCAAGGGCTTTTTCCGAGTGCAATTTTTTTTTCCTCATAGATTTTTTTCCTTTCCCTCCCGATGCCGACGCTTCTTTGAGTATGTATTTTCAAGGGGGTGATGTTAGTGAGTTTTTCACGAAATTACTTCCACTTTTCCTTATCATACAAGTTTCTTTTTCCTCCGCTTTGCCGGCAATGCATAGGCTTTTTATCAGAGTAATACTGTTTTCAACTCCTTTTCCCTATGGATAAGATTTTCAAATTTCTATTTTCGATTAATGATTTACAAAAAAGTAATTTTGCTTTAGTTAATACAAAATATTTATTTAAAGCGAAAGCAAAACGTTTATAATATAATATTTTTAAAAAACACCCTATGAGTATATTCATTACTTTTAAACAATAATTATCCTCTTAGAATCTAAAATAATAAAATAGATTTTAAATATTCATTTATCAATCAATCCTTATTTACTCTGTTATAGCTTAAAAATGTCTCAAAAATATAATCTAGTTTTTTCCGCGAAAACAATATATCATTTAGTATTGAAGATTTAATTTAGTAATGAATAATGGAGAACAATACTCCTTTAGTTTTTTTAAAATAGAATATTAATTAAAATCAATTTATTGGTAAATAATGAATTAAAAACCCTCTTACCTTTAGTTATTGAAACGATTGCTTACCCTGATGTTTGAATGCATTAAAACTGCAAAATAACCTTGAAATCTATTAGGACTCGAAAACACAACACTTAAAATCCGCAATTTTATAAGCAAATTTTTAATCTTTACTCAGAATATTTATCAAAGCTCTGGGACAGAGCAAAATTATGACAACAAATTATATCACAACAATAGGATAAATGGTTAAATTTATCATGTGTTTTCATATTTTTAATTGATATTGTGATACGTCAAATGTATAATGCCGTAGTTTTCACAACAGACGTATTCTTAAGGACATCACTTTTATTTAATATAAACATGTAACTTTAAAAATTAAATGACCCACGCGCGGGTAATGTTTCAAAATGGCCTCCGACCTAACGGGGTGCCGAGAAACTCCTTATAAAAAAAAAAAAAAACACATCTACTTCCTCAAATGGAGGGGATAGCCACAGTGCGCCCTGGTGAAGGAGAAACACTACACCTC